>DWNR01002038.1:0-13766 GCA_018250455.1 Polygonus leo | reverse complement strand
GTACCCTAAATTCGAGGCGATGCCGTGCTGTTGCTGTACTGTTGCGGTGCCGTGATAGTGTGCTATGTTGCTGTACTGTTGCGGTGCCGTGATAGTGTGCTATGACCTTAGATGTTTGCCTCATGTGTAAATATGGCGGACGAGCACGCGTCTAAAATACCGATACACAACAATTGTTCCCGGCTGGGCCCTTAGTAAAGCAGTGATAGCCTAGTGGTTGAGAATCCGACCTTTCACACGGGGGTCCGGCTTCGAATCTCAGCACGTACCTCTAATTTTTCAAATTATGTGCGTATTTAAACTTAAATTATCATTAGCTTTTCTAAAAAAAATCTCAAGTGTGTGTTAAGTTCGTATTTGGCCAGCGCGGTGGACTATGGCCTAAATCCTTCATTGTGAGAAAAGACCCGTGCCCAGTAGTGGGACAATAATGGGTTGTAATGATGGAGCCCTTAGTTGGCTTTCTGAGTTTTTCTGAGTAGAGGGTTTCTGAGTTGGTACGGCCAATTTTCAATAGTTTATTTTAGCTGGTGGCGTAGCGCGTAAACCGCGCTGGTTAGTTTTACAGTAAATTTAACCATATTTACATTTATCTATATTAATATATACACACACACACATCTTCACGCCAAGTCCCTAACGGGCTAACCGTCATTCTTTTAACATGTCCGAACCACCGGTGCATTCCCTTTCTTATTTTTACACCAATACTTCCTTTCTAACTTTTCGATGTCGAACGCGATCTGAGAGTTTCACACCACATATTTTCCTATATTATTATTTAGTTTATTAATGCAATACGCAACCCTAGGCTCAAGTACAGAGCTGAACTTTATAGAATAACTAGGTATAAGTTATTCTATTAGAAATCCGGTAAAACCCGATCATAACAACGCGTTGCCATCTTCGTCATAAGGACGTCTGTGGACCTTTCAACCCATGCATTACCGTGTTGATGGTTACTGCTCGCAGGCCGTTTCCTTCCAATTGAGGACGGTTTAAATGCATATTATGTTGCAGTCGATGAGTAGAATTGGGTATTTCGGCTTTAGAGTTTCGTACCCAAAAGCGTGTTAAAGGACTATTACTAAGGCTTCGCTGTCTGTCAACTTGTTGTCTGTCTGTCACAGGGCTGTAGGTAGTAATTAGGTAGAAATAGGTATTTCCTTTTTTATTCAATAAATGCCAAAATATACTTTATGATTAGTGGTTTTTGAAGCACCTCATTTAATTTTGTCTTATAATAGGCGTGATTTTACATTATGGGTTTTTATCATATAAAGGTAGCAAACGAGCAAGCAGTCATCAAAAATGAATTTGATGTGCATAGGTATATGTTCAAAATATCTTACGTATTTTTTCATGTAGTATGTAGTAGAAACATCCATGTACATGAAAAATAACCATCTGATTAGGTGACTATCATGAAGTAACTAAGGTGATTTCTATGGGCATATGTAGCCTTAGTACGGCTGAATCATGGAGGCTTTTTTATCGTATAAATGTAGTAAACGAGCATGCAATCCACCTGATGGTCAGTGGTCACTGACGTCCATGGACATCAGAAGCCATCCCCAAATACAATTGAATCATACCTAATTTTGATCACAGATGCTTTGCTACCCTTGAGGACTAAGATGTTCGTATGTATAAGTGTAGCCGGCATCCACGCCTCTCCAAACCGAAAAACAAAATTACTTCACGGAGGATTATAAGGGTGGCGGTGCTACCACCCCGGTCGAACTAAACAAATTCTACTAGTAAACTTGGCTTAAGAGGATGTCGGTGGCCGACCGGTGTGTGATTACGGTTGGGTACAACCTCTAACGAACTTATATTTTATTAATTTTTTGAGTTTATTATTATTTAAATCGCGTTTAGAAGTAGATTTTCGATAGATGTTATCTAATAGTTAAAGATCATCTTCGGAATCGTGTAATTAGCAAACAATATATTCATTTGCTAGCTGGACTATACTCAACAAGATGGATTCTTCCACTTGGCTACCACAAACGCGGTTCAGAAAGGAAGCGGTCTAGAATCTCACCTACCTCATACCGAATGCTAACTAGGTTATATATAGACGGTTATCGCTCCTCAGATCTGTACAAACAAACTAATTTGTTGTAATATTTATATCTATACACTCGCAATACCATAAGGTACGCTCTTTTATGTAAGTGTACTAGTGATGCTTGGCTGGAATGGCCTTTATGTTGCATCAAGAATATCGGATAATCGAATTTATAGGAACGCGGCATTATGGTCCCATTTATAGAATAGTTCGAGCTTATCCAGGTCGTTCAAATTCTTCGGCTTCTTAACGATTATTGTGAATAAATCCTAATGAGATTTTAAGGAGGTATTTTTTATGTTGGTTGAAATATTGGACATTTAATTATATATATTTTTATGCATTTTATATGAATTCTTGTTCGTCTCGTATCGTGTTTTTATATGACTTCTGAATGAAGTTGATTGAAAAGAATAGCAGGTTATTTGACGGGTAGTGTCAATATTTTAAATAAAAAAAATCTTAACATACCAAAAGTTTTAAAGGTCGAAAAGTAGGTATTAGTTGAAGCATTTCTTTGTTAAAAACATAAAGAAATATTATATCTGCTCCAATTCATACTGGAAGCGCTGCATTTATTTGATATTATCCTCACACAGTCACATCATCATTATAATCATTAATCGCCTATCCAGAAACAGGTAAGAACTTTCAAAATTGACATTATATCCTTTACTCATAATCCTCTGTGAAGTATCTCTTGAGTTTCGGTTTAAAAGTCCGAACCTCATGAGAGATAGATTAGCTGCTAACATACTTTTGGAAAAATATTTCTTGGGCGATAGTCTAAGCCATATCTTTCCAAAAGTCCCACTGAAGGCGGATGGACCCATATCGATGCGAATAGCCGACGTATGAGCTCATCCCTCCCCTTCTAGCCCAGGCTTTCTCCCGGCTGATAAACGCTCGGTGAAGCTGTAAAAGCCAGTAGGTCTAACAGCAACTACACATTCGAAGAAAAAAACAAAAGCATTTTAAAGAGGTGTAGCCTGGCTATTCTTACACACAAGGTGAACAAATTGGAAGCTGTCACGCTTCTGTGGCCGGCATCAAGTACGATTCATTGCTTGATTTCAAACGTTCGTGGGTTCGTGATCCAGCAGTGACTTACCATCAGGTGGACTGCGAGCCCGTTTGCAACCTTTAAACGATAAATATTTTTACCGTTTATAAACGTTTAACACAAAGTTCAATTCAATACAAACTATGAAGTTTTATCATTGATAAATAAACTTTGCGTGATGTTTAAACGATAATCATAATTAGACATGACGTGTTTCCAATCGTGTAAAACAATAGCAGTTTTCATTCCGCGTGTCATTTCTTGGTTTTAGAGATCCTTGGTTAGTAATTAAAACCTTTAGGACGCTATAATAGGTCTTTTTTATCAAATGAAGGTAGAAAACGAGCCTGCAGTCCATCTGATGGTAAGTGGTCTCTGTCGCCCATGGACATTAGTAATCATCCCCAGGTACGATTGAATCATACCTAAATTTGATCACAGATGCGTTATGCGTTCACAGGAATAGCCGGCAACCACGCCTTTCCAAACCGAAACTCAAAAATTGCTTCACGAAGGATTATAAGGGTGGCGGTGGTACGACCCCGGTCGAACTAAACGAGTTCTACCACCTGACCTATTCTAAGAGGTGTTAGTAAGGACATAGAATACTTTTTATTAAAAAATTAAATAAAACGCGAGCGAACCCGCGAGTAAAAGCTAGTATATCATAAATTAATAATAAGTATATACATTAATATTGATATGTACTTAGTTTAATCATGGTTTTATTTAATTTGTATTTTTGGAAGGAACCCTTTTTTCTAATTTTAAATATTGTCTTGCGTTTCAATTATAACGCAATCTTAATTAATCTGTTATGATCATCTGTATAGGTCAGTAACCTTAAGTAATTGATGTCTTTAGTATCTATACACATAATAAAATTGTTTGTCTTTACGTTTGTATTTTTGATAGGCAAATGTGTGTGTCTAATAGAGGAACACGAATTTGGATGCGGTTTTCTCAACTCGAACTACACGAGTAGAGATAATACTTTTTTAGTAATTTACGAAATAAACTTGTGTCAACATTTTTTTTAATTTCCAAAAATGACCAATGGCAATCATTTATTTTAACTATTTATAATTTAAACCTCCGTCGATACTTTTTAAACAATTTTCAAATTATAATTCCGTTGACATCAGCTTGTGTTTATCATTTTTGCCGGTCGCCTCGTCTCAGGTTACGGTGTATGTGCCCTTATGACGTTATTAAATCGATTATTTATTCACTCGCAATCGATGCCAACCACATTACGCCCACCGCCGATCAACTCGATCTCCTCATCCCTCTGATCTCTCGTTTAGGGTTGCCATCTTCATATCGATTCTGGGATAACTGCTAAAGAAAAAGTGGTTCCATTTTCATAAAAATGTCTTGTAGTATCACATGGATTACAACATTTTTGTATTTGAATTTGCTAATTCGACGCTTTCTTTCTATACGTATTATATATAAAAATAAAGTAAAAAAGTATTATGTATAAAAACAGAGTGTCAGAGGTCTATGGACCTCCGGTCGGAACAATACAAAGCAAGGTAGATACTCATTGATATTAAAAAAAAACATTATAATAATACCATTATCTACTCAATGAATGCAGCCACGTGAGAAAAAAGTGTCGTGAGTTAATGTGACACAAAATTTAATTTGTAGCTCTGAGGAATGTGTAGAATTTATTAATTAGTTGTGTAATACACACTATATTTGCCAGGGAGTAGAACTCGTTTAGTTCGACCGGGGAGTTACCACCGCCACCCTCATAATCCTCTGTGAAGCAATTTTTGTGTTTCGGTTTGGAGAGGCCAGCTATACTTATGCATGAGGCGTACATCTTAGTCCTCAGGGGTAGCAACGCATCTATGATCAAAGTTAGGTACGATTTAATTGTGCTTGGGATGATTACTAATGTCCATGGCGGCAATGACCACTTACCATCACGTGGACTGCATGGTCGTTTGTCACCTTTATAAGAGAAAAAAATATATAATTTTAAATCTTTTTATAAGCATTTTTGCCTACTTCAGGTCCTGGAAAATAAGTTTAGTTTTTATTTTGGGTTTTCCCGAGCGTATCGGGATTATTCCCAGTAGCTCCCTGCCACTTGGCAACCCTACTCCCATTCCTATTTATAAATCGATTTTATTACCAGATTTTATTAAGCTAAACATACACTTTAGATGACTCTCAAAAACATATCGATGCTATAAGCTGTAACTTACCGTATTAAGTAGATTTGATCGGTAAAAATGGATTTGATTTCATTACCTTCTAAGCATTACGTAAAGTTTGATGTTGTGTCGTAAATATTACTTTATTTTATTATACTACCTATTCAATAAGTTGTAGTGAAGGCTAAGTTATAAGAAAACAGTAAAACAATATGTCTAGCGTATAAAAAGTCGGGGACTGTACAATGGCTCGGAACATTAACCTGAGTTTGCAAAGCTAATTTTATCACCTAAAGCTATCTGCAAGGCAATCTGGGTCTTACATCTGAACAATAGGGCGTTTACGCTGATCGCTAGAGTGCAAACTTAATTTTGCGTACTTATATCAGCCTTTGACAATGATGACCTTGATGCGCCATAGTTCACACAGTCCCTTCACTGTGAAAATGTGGAAAAAACTCGACAATGCCTCGGCCCTCATGCATGTCTCTGGACAAGACAATCGATTACGATCGTTCGTATGCATTTTATTGATTATTGTCAGCTGAAAATTGTATTGGGAAATAGGCGTTCCCCAAGGTTGCGTTTGTGACCACTATCTTTGTTGAGTCCTTTGTAACTTCGGCGTTAACGGTAGTCAATTAGCGTTTAATTCTAGGAAAAAGGTTGCCTCTATCGCACATTAAATTACTATGCCAAGTGATAGAACTCGAAGCTGTAGTTCGACCGCGGCGGTACCACCGCCATCCTCATAATCCTCCGTGATGCTTGTGTTTCGGTTTTGGAGAGGTATAGTGGTTGTACTGACACACATACATCTCCGTCACGTTCATCTCCGTCCTCAAGGGTATGCATCTCATGTCTTTATTTTTAATCATTAAGATTCCTAAAATTGACAAAAAATACCATAACATTAATATACATATAAAAGGATTTTCCGAATATTAATTAGTTAGTCTTTATTATTGGCCACAGATCCACAAGTCCACAATTTACTAGCGGACATATTTCAGTATCACACACAAAGTAAATCGTTAGATTAATCACACCACAAAGGCATCCTCACAATCCAACAGTACTTATACCCATCCCGTCCTATCTGCGTGCGAAATGACACCAACTGAGGGAACGGCAAAACAAATCGCACGGTTAACCCTGGAACAAGGAAGTCCATAATTGGTGTTAAATCAAACATGGGCTAAAATTCTGCGTGAATGGAATCCGGCGATCGGAGATGACCGCGGGTTCCGCCGGCGATGCTATCGGCAGACACCTAGACCTCGCCGCGGAGACACGAAGCGTTTTCGCTTAGGTGCTCGGAGGAGGCATTTTTACTTTACTCAGTTAAAGGGAGTTAGGCTCAAAATTCTGAAGAATTTGTAGGTATGTACATTCTTCTGATTCCGTAAAGTATTTTGTCAGATGAGTTATTGTAAAGACTCAATCCAAAATTCAAATTCAAACGTTTTTATTTAACTAAGGTACATAAAATACACTAGATGAACGTGGATACAAAATTGCTTGGTATTTTTTTCATATCAATACATACAATATATACATTGATGTATCGGCGACATGAGCGCCTATTTTAGGTTAAGGTAGACCGTAAGAAAAAGCCGGCGGAAAAAAACTCCCAGTACTCTTTTAAAAAAGAAAAAAAATGATGAGTTACACATTTTTTCACATTGCTGTATGATTTAGGCACGACTGTTTGGTGTAGTAGTAATAGATGTTCGCTTCGTGTATATATAAGTATTCACGGAGGATGATGCGGTGGTACCTCCCCGGTTGAACTAGACGAGTTTTACCACCTGGCAAATTATTATATGAAGTCAGTTAAAAGAATATTCTAATAATATTCAATTATACTGAAACGGATGCTCTCGTAAAATTTAACATGAAACATTTATAATAGGACTAGCTGACCCCGCAAAAGTTGTTTTGCCTTTAAAAAAATATGAAAAAGTTGTATGCTATGTTTTATTCCGATGTATAAGCTATATTATTGTAAAGTTTCATTAAAATCCATTCATTAGTTTTTACGTGAAAGAGTAACAAACATCCATACTTACAAACTTTACCGTTTAAAATATTAGTAGGATTACATCACTTTTTATGACGAACAAAATGTCAATCGCTTTAACGTTCTATTAAATATTTCCCTTTACCAAGCCTTCATGTGGGCCTTTTTTGACCAAATTATGGATTTCAATTTTTGATGTTTGTTCAATGTATTCATAAATATTATATTGTCGTATCTTACCTATATATTATGATCATAACATATCGAATGTTAGCAGTAAAAGGCATGTCGTTTTACTGTGTTTTATCGATAAATTAACAATGATCGCACATTTTAGAAAAGGTTAACCTTTTGTTATAGAATTTAATTAATTTGTTTACAAATATTTGTGATTTGTAAATAAATGTTATTTAGTATGGTCTCATGTTATTAAATTTTGCTTGGTGATGTGAAGATTATCGTGAAGATTATCTTGAATGCTTAGAAAATTCAAAATGAAATATCTTAGAAACTTGCAAATTAATTAAATGGAAGTTATTTTTAACGCTAAACTTTAAATATTTTTCATGATATCATATTGTTACCAAAATGTACTTAGGTATCCCCTAAATATGGTCATAACAAAATGTATATTATTTTATTCTGTATAAAGAAATATTTTGATTCCGAAAATGCTAGCTCTAGATAAAATTATCATTATTACAACCCATTATAGTCCCTTTGCTGGGGACGAACTTTCTTTTACAATGGACAGGATTTAAAGCCTAGTCTATTACGCTCGTTCAAGTAGTTGTTTTTTTTTTCTAGTCGATGTTGTAGATTTCTACTCGATGTTTTTCTTATCCAAAAAGCAAATAAAAATATCATTATTTCAATCCGCATGGTATTTTTTAATTCAGATGTTCCTCGGATTCGAATCAACACCACGTAAGGGTCAAATTTTAAACCATTAATGTTATAATATATAATACTAAATCAAAACAATCTATAAGGTTTATCTGTCATTGTCTGCGTCGGCGCAAGGTTGATATGCAATCTGTCCTGTTTTATGTGAACTTACTTATAAATTAATTAGCTTGACCTAGCAAACAATTTTGTTGAATACTAAATATTAATGAGATCATACTTATGTCAAATGTCGATGTTAGAAGCACAAATTATGAAAACAACAATGAAGTCTATTTAATAAACCTTTAGCGTGTAATATAAACAGTCAAGAACATTTTCCATTTTTTTAGCATGAATATTTAAATTATTAAAGCCTGCTATGATTCCATATACCACAATGAAGTAAATAAAAAAAACTGCCAACTCCAAGTATTCGGCGTTGCATGCGCATGCGAATAGAATTTCCAGCCAAATCGCATTGCACGCGGTAATTGCGGTTTATCTGCGCACTGTCCACGCGGCGCAAGCTGCGCTGCTGACGCGCGCACAGACAGACAACACTCTGTCTGTCTTGTGTTACCTTGTATAGGATTTCAGAATTAATTTTTAAAGAAATCCAAGTAATAATTAAAATGACTTGATAAAAATCACCAATATCTTTATTGTAATAGGTCAGTTTTTTGTCTCTGTATCTTGCCACACACCACACTGCCACCACATTGAGTTTCCAAATAGACAGACAATCTGTATATTGTAGTCAGTCTGACTTTTGTTTCTTTCCCTATAAGTAAATGGTTAAATACTTTAAGTACCTATTAGTTTTTAATAAAGGTAAACTGCCAACTCCAAGCATTCGGCACTGCATGCGCATGCGCATGGAATTTACCGCCAAATCGCGTTGCGCCGGTAATTGCGGCTTATCTGCGCACTGTCCGCGCGGCGCAAGCTGCGCTGCTGACGCGCGCACAGACGGACAACACTCTGTCTGTTTTGTGTGCACTTACATTTTTAATAGCTTTTTGTACTACCACCGTCTTCATTGTCTTAACTTGATTTTGTTTCTGTTGGACACTGGTTTCCCAGAGTGAGATGGTTATTTGCAATAATCTACCACGCCGGCCAAGTTGGTGTACGATTAGTGAATAAATTCTACTTCTTATACCATCGATATTTATTTCCATATATACTTACTAGACGACGTTAACCATAACAAATTGATGCACTGGTTGCTAATAAACTCTAGTAATAATATACTTTTAAGTCTACTTGTCACCATCATATGATTCGCTAGATGGATCGTAAAATTCTTAAAAATCGACCTCTAGTGAATATTCTTCCTTAAAGCAATTCTTGTTTATTCTAGGTTATGTTTGCCGGACATAGTTATGCGCAGTTTAGCAACATATCTATCGACCTATGTAGAACTTGAATCCTATTTGGTTATATTTGGTTTGATTACAGAATAAAGTCAACAGGTAAAGGGTCAGTATAACTTCCTTCAGATCACGTTGGCAAAATATGTTAATACTTCTCGATTCATATTACTAGAATTAAAGATCAATCTTAAAATCAATAGATTTTTTATCTTAATTATTCTTATTTTGATCGCCGGGTTTTTCAAGTACATTAGTTACGTACTTGCCATTTAAAGTGAAGTGATGATTTGGAAGCAAGTTTTTGTAAGCACTTTTTGCGTTAAGTTGTTTTGTTTTCTACGAAAACACGAATGCATTTAATGTAAGTTTCTGAGAGCGACTTCGTCTACGTAGACTTCAGAAATAAGAATGGAGTCAAGATAAAAATAGTCTGCGTGCAAGTTTATAAGTATGGCAACATTAATTTTGATTTTCTTTTCTGACATTCTATGGTGGTGTATCAAATAAAAACAGATATGTACAGATGTTAAATTAATCATTAGCAATACTATTGTAATAGTTATATCCTATTTCATGCGTCTTATCATCACGCGTATACACATACACAGACAAGCAGATACTCAAAAATATAAAAAAATTGCTTGCCTTTTATTTTGCTTCTAAAGACTCATCATTTTTTTTTATATATCTCCTATCCACGGAAACCAAACACAATTTTATTTTAAATAGATAAGGCAGTGTTTTTAAAGGTTAAGCATACAAATCGTCAAGGTGTAAAGGTCATACATCGTTTGATAAAATTACTTTTCGCGTGTACTTTAATGATTGGTGCACTTTATTTACTAGCATACAATTTGATTACCATGTTAATATGTACTAAATTGCGACAAGAATGAGCAAAGTTTTGATTAGATTACTATTGCCAGGTGGTAGAACTCATGTAGTTCGACCGGGAAGTTACCACCACCCTCATAATCCTCCGAGAAGCAATTTATTGTGTTTCGGTTTGGAGAGGTGTAGAGGGGTAACAAACGCGCATGCAGTCCACCTGATGGTAAGTGGTCACTGCCGCCCATGGCCATCTAACCTAACACTTAAGTTTAATCACGTTGTTTACGTGCTACGATACGATAAATATAGCCAGCAACCACGCCTTTCCAAACCGAAACACAAGAATTGCTTCACGGATGATAATAAGGGTGAGTGTGGCGGTGGTACCTCCCTGGTCGAACTAAACGAGTTATATCACCTGGAAAACTAGTTATACACGAAGCGAACATCTTAGTCCTCAGGGGTAGCAAAGCACCTGTGATCATACTTGGGTATGACTTAATTGTGCTTGGTGACGATTACCGATGTTCATGGGCGGCAGTCACCCTACCATCAGGTGGACTGCATGCTCGTTTGCTACTTTTATACGATAAAATATACCATATTTTGTTTTCATTTATTGGGTTAATTCTTACGTTGTTGAATCTGATAACTAGTTTAATACAAAACCTACGAGTACCAAGTGTATTGTGAATGCTTTTGATTTAATCTCAAGAGTTCACAGTCCTTTGTTTCCACGTATTATTTTAAGACAACAATTATCACGTTCAGTTGATTATTATTATTAAACGCTAAATTAAATCACGTATAGTTTGAACTTCAACAAAAATGTGACTAAGAAATATACTTATTTTCTATTCAATATTTACAGATCGATTTATGATGACCACAGGATGGTAAGAGGTCTCTGACGTCCAGACATTTATAGTGTACCAAATCAAGTCTGATTGAGTCAACCTACCTAACTTAAAAACTCTCCAGGCCCAAAAAAAACAAATTATAACACACACACACACACATCTTTACGCCTAATCCCTAACGGAGTAGGCAGAGAGTATCGAGTGCCAAATGGCACGGTTCTGACATACTTGCTTAGCTTCTTCCACTTTCATAATTCTCCTCATACAAACACGCCGATTTCGGAGACTCTTGACACCTCCTTCTGACAGCACATGATCAATTTGAACATGAAATGTCAGTCTGAAATGTTTTTGGTATTAATTTTCACGATCTGTAACTAAGCGACATTTACAACAGTGTCGCTTATTTAACGACGTTTAGCGACTTACCGAAATGTATTGCACACACTGTACGCCATGTATGTAGCTCGCCAGTCTTGTGATGAACTGAACGGTTGATCGTTCAAGCTATTTCTAATGTGTCCCATTAGAATTTCTATTGAGGTAGTATCACTTTTAGTGATACTTTACTTTACTTTTAATAGTCCAAAGGTTTTTGTTAAGATTCCTACTTGGACGTTAATGCTTGTATTCCACAGCCACAAGGTCGCTAGTAATGTGACTGAAACGTGTTATATTCAAGCTTATCACAATATTAAAATTTACTATTAATACTGCTACAAGGATGATCTTACCTGTATTCCACAGACTCAGTACAAGCTCGCCAGTCCTGTGACTAAACAGCATAGCGTCCAGGCTGTTCTTAGTGTGTCCTATCGTCGTTTGCCGGGTCTTGCAAGATGGCGCGTCCCACAGCGAGATCTGCGCCCGATTGTCTGCTGTCACCGCACCGACGCCTAGTAACGCGCTCCTCCAGGGATGCCATGTTACTGTCTGGATGTGGGTTTGAGTAAGATGAGCAGTATGCTCTTGTCTTGTAGTAATAGAAGTGAGTTGGGTTTTAGCCAGGACTAGAATTGCTATTGTGTTCGACATACAATGTCCCTCTCCTCATAGTATTAACCGAGTGAATATTGTAATATTTTTCCAGGAGTGGTATTGTAACTATGATCGATCTCAGATAAGGGGATTCTATATCAAATTTTCGTTATATGCGTATTACAAATTACTATCACTTCTTTTTGTATGTAAAAAATATTTAGATGATTTAAATATTTGAAAAAAATGTCAAAGATTTGTGAAAATAATTTAACTCAGACATGTATAGCATAGTATACTTTTAATTTTGGTAGAAGATTCGTGTTGAGCAATGTCATAGAAAATTAATTACCCTGATAGTCCAACTATCAGACTCCAGATTGGAATGCATCTCCAGGCTCGGCCAGGAGAGCAGCACCACTGCAGGCGAGTTCACGGCAGCGACTGCAACGAATCTTGCATCAGGTGATACTCGTACCACGAGAATGGCGTTTCTTTCCACATGCTTGTAGCTTATAAGTTGCGAATTCCGGCTAAAAGACACTACGACACCCCAAGAACATCCTCTGGAACAAAATTTAATAAGTTAGTAAGGAAAAGTCTGCAAAAAAGATGAAAATTAGGAAGGAAAAAAATGGTTTAAGGTGAAAATGAAACAAAAATTTTAAGGTATTCTTTAAATACAAGCAAATCAGAAGACAATTTGAAGTACTTTGAAGATTTTAATAAACTTTGTATGATTAATTCATTATAACTGTGAACGCGTTCCTTCGAGAACTTGCGATTAGATTTAGGTTTTTAATTTAAAAGAGTTAAATTATATATTACACAATTAAGAAATAAAAAATACATATTACTTAAACAATACATTAAGCTAATTTCTAATTAGTATCTACAAAATCCTTAAACTTAACCAAATACATATATAATCTTTAAATCAATTTGATAAGAAAAACAGAAAGTATAGCTTGCTATTTCGTTATTATAGACGAATACTATAGTATTATTCATTTTTATATTGTGGTACCCTTTTTCAGTTTAATGGACCCAGACCCATAGACCCAGATTCTGTGCGACAGCAATTAAATAAATATTTTCTTTAATCATAGCCCTACACTAGAAATACTACGGCCACAAATATAACCATACTAAGTACCGTGGACAAAGATGATTGAATACCCAGAATACCAATTCAAATTCATCATGAAGATGATCCGGTACCCCGAGAAATCTGGGTATCCCCAGGTTTCTCTGTGGAACGTAAAGACAATCATAACATCGATACTCACGTAGCAAAAGAGTTACCCGTCGGGCTCCAGTCCAGGGCGGTGACGGAGCACACGTGGTAGTTGAAGTCCAGGCAGTGACAGCGTGTGGTGCCTATCCGCTTACACCGCGCGTTGTCGTGGATTTCCACTGCTTGCATGTCTGTTCCTAGCTGTAAGAGACAATATATTAAGGCCAGGTGGTAGAACTAATGTAGTTCGACCGTGGAGGTACCG
>DWNR01002037.1:0-13767 GCA_018250455.1 Polygonus leo | reverse complement strand
AGTAAAAAGTGTTCTAAATGTTGACCAGGCTTAGTATCTATACACCAAAAAAAGTTTCATTCGAATCCGTCCAGTAGATTCGGAGATTAGCCCGAACAAACAGATTTATTTTACTGTTTTATTATATGTATATAGATAGGTATATCGATAGTACTGTTTAATGTCTTTTTATGAAAATTTATTATGAATATTAAAATTATAAACAACAAAATATTGCCTTAATTTGATATGATATGTTAAAGTAATACGCTTTGTAGAAATATGATACATCCAAATATATGATATAGGTATACAAACATATCATACCCCGCAAACGTTGTTCTGCCATAAAAAATATCAAAAAATTGTATGCCCCTGTTTTATTATTATGTATAAGCTATATTATTGTTAAGTTTCATTAAAATCCATTAAGTAGTTTTTATGTGAAAGAGTAACAAACATCCATACTTACAAACTTTCGCGTATATAATATTAGTAGGATTAAATATCAATATCCCGACATATCGCACCATAATAGGTATCACATAGGGAAATATCATATTAAATACGGACATATCGTATAGTCTGTATCGATATCGTGCCATAATGGGCCCTAGTCGCTGTTCTCCGTAGCGCGTATGCGTAACAATATACACAGTAAGCCTTAATGTTTGCCTTCGTGTGATTTATTGGCTTCGTCGGATTTAGAGGCACGCAGCTCGATGCGATGGTGTTGCGTTACGTATGGCTATTAGGTACACCCCTCGATATTGGATCACGGTTCCGTCAAGAGTTTTGTTAATCAAACCCTCGTAAGAACCTATTACGCCCCCAGTCTCAGTTTTGTGGAGTCACTTAATATCGTCTCGAGAGTGACTAACAGTGCGGCGTATGAGGTCCTTCTTGTTTTTAATTAAACGCTACTTTCTATTGCATATGCGTTTGTTAATTCTTAGGTATAAAGCTGGAGTATAAGAAAATGGTACCTATTTCCAAATTGGATACTGTATCCGGTCTTTCTCGTTCTATTTTAACTTTTGCTTTAATTGTAATAGTGTCTACTAAATCAGTTCAGGCAATCTAGCATCGTAAGACAGTAGTAGGTGCAATTGCCACTATTTTTTTATTACGTGAAAGTAGCAAACGGGTACGCACTCCACCTTATGGTAAGTGATCACTGCCGCCTATGGACATTTGTAATCAATCCCGAATACCTATGATTGAATCGTACCCGGTTAACCATTATTAGTTAGTTTTGCGTTTGTTTCAATTTTTTCGCATTCTATAGGACTTTATGTGACTGTCGTAAAAAATATGTGAATGTGTTTTATTACTGGAAATATCTACTACTAAAGATTTAAATTTAAATACTACACCAAACGCTTTTTTTATGTAATTTAAGTAGTAAATGACCATGTATTGTTGACCAGGTTGATATTTCTTAGTTCTCGGATTTGAGGACAATCAGTATCCTCCTAAATATATAAGTCTTTGATCTACAACAGCAACCACTCCTTTCCGAGCAAATATTAATATAACAACTGCTAAGCGGCGTAATAAGTAGGTTTACCGGTGGTAGCGCAAAACGCGAACGTAAACGGGTGCCTGTAATAAAGATAGACGTGTTAGATCACGTCCATCCTTATTACAGGCATATCCAGATAATGTATTTCCGCGTAAAACGAACCACGTATTCCAACTTCGGGCGGTTCTCACCCACATTATGAACAATTAATAAAGCCGCCGTGAACCTCAACCTCGGCACAATTATCGGCTAAAAATGTCAACAAGTCGAGAAGGTGGCTTCGGGCGGCGTACAATGAAGAGGAGGGAACGGTGTGTCATCTGCTTTCAACATAATTAAAATCACTTTAAATAATGCCACTAAACGCCCAACCCTGCAGAGGTTTTATTTTACAAAGTGCTATTAGCATTAAATTTAGTTTTGCGGATGATTATGTCCCGCTCAGGCTCTGAGGAACATTAACTGCTCGCTTTTTGTGAATTATTGTTCGGAACGTACACCCTCGCCTTTTATTACACGCTTACTCCAATTTTTCACTACTCAGCCTGTTAACTCGGAGGGCGTTGTTGGAATAGGAAATCAAAAGAGATTTAATGAGCCGAAGAAAGTGGCTGCATTGTTGAGGGCTCCTGAACTATTGATTAGCCACCGTATCCGGATCCGAGTTTGTTTTCTGCTGTCCCGGTCTTTAGATTGATGGATTAATGTGTTTTAAGTATGTTATAGCTTAATCACTTCTCATGCTGTAGGTCCCGGTTAAAATTTCATGCTCTTCTGATTTTTCAAGTACAGGACTTGGATTAAATTATTAATTGGCGTGCTTGGATTAAATTATTAATTGTTTTCGATATCAAAAAAACTTCGTGAGCTAACCTTCACGTCTTAGCAATTGTATAAAAAAACTCAAGGATATATGAAGTATCAATTCGCATTTGGCCAGCATGGTAGGCTGTGGCCTAATTATTTCTCATTGTATGAGGAAAACTACCTAGCAGTGGAACAATAGTGGGTTGTGATGGTGATGATGATGATAGATAATAGAAGTGAATTGTAGGTACAGAATGAAGTTCCCCTATTGGATGTTGTTAGCGCTAACTAACAGGTTAGATCCAAATAAATGTTAATTTCGCATGTTCGTTCTAACTTATAAAACCAAAGCTATTTAATATTAACTGTCGTCCCAATAGAGGAGATTACGATTTCTTAAAAATCCTACTTTGAAAGGAAGGCTTTGGCCTAGCAGTGATAATTTCCCAGTTGACTCCTTCATAGTTTATTCTTTTGTTCCTTACTTTGAATACTTCGTTGACAAAAGCTTTATGAAGCTAAATGAAGAAGTCTTACACTTCTTCATTTGACGTCTACATGAAAGCAGGTTATTTACAAACTGTAGGTAACAATCGCTCAGCTACATTTATCAACGTGCTAGTTCTAGCGCTACCTATGTTGGCAATCTATATATATAAAAGGCAAAACTGATTAACTGACTGACATATCAACGCACAGCCGAAACTACTGTACCTAGAAACTTGAAATTTGGTACAAGGGTTCCTTTAATGATCTAAGTGAGCAATAAGAAAGGATTTTTCGAAATTCTACCCCCACGGGGTTTAGGGGTTTTCCACTTCTATGCAGACGAAGTCGCGAGCAAAAACTAGTAAGAACTAAAATCCTAATTAAAGCT
This sequence comes from Polygonus leo, assembly GCA_018250455.1. NCBI lineage: Eukaryota > Metazoa > Arthropoda > Insecta > Lepidoptera > Hesperiidae > Polygonus > Polygonus leo. Next base: position 10,579 of record DWNR01002037.1, on the reverse strand, counting down.
GAGTGATAAAACTCCACTGGCAGCGCTACCTACACAAAATACGCACGCCCCGACAAGGTAACATAAAGTTCGTTCAGAACAAGGCTTATCGGTTTAATCGGAGGCAAAGAATCGGAGAGAAAAACAATCGTAGCAGGCTTGGATTCTTTTAATTTATCCGTCGCAGTTTTAAATCGGTGTTAAGATTCAACAGTCGTTACCTTTTTTCAATTATCTGCATCGATCACCACGGCCTTGCGATAGCTACCGAGGTTTGAACACGCCAACTGCTGGTTAAGGCTTTTTGCGCACGAGGCAAATGCTTCCGCATTTTTTTACTTGAAGCTAAATTGAGGCGGTGGCTAATGTATCACTTCGGTTGATTTTGAATCGATAACTTCTTGAACAAGTCACTCATTCTTTATCAAATTAAATGTATGGAAACCTTAAACCTAACTTACCTATGATGGTATAACAAAGGAAATTAGAGCATATTTATGTTAAATAGAAAACTAAAATCAGTTTATTATTATTGTTAAAAATCGTGTCCCATACTTGGTATCGCCCTAAAACTTGTTGAAGGAAGAGAATGTCTCTAAATGCAAAATATTCCTTTTTTAATTATTATGATCTTAGTTCTAAATACTAATATGTCGTTTTCAGTGTGTCAACAAACATCCAATTTGTGTTTAATAGTGTATTCCCTGCCTTAGGGATGAATAAATTGTGAACAGTTCCTCGCCCGAATGTTTTTCTAAAGGATTCTTTGTTCATTCAAGTGTGAGAATTATTTAGGAAGAATTTTTAAAAGGTGTTTCGCTACATCCAGTTACATCAGTCAAAAGTGTCACCGTTTATAAGAGCATAATGTAAATACAGTAGTCAGGCTGCCTTTTACCGTGACCCCTGATATAGACGTTAACCCTTAGCATTAGCTTGTATCTAGGGCACTTTGAATGAAGCCATGGGAAACGATGGAGAAGGCAGCCCGCTGGTATGACTTTTATCCTGTTTTAAAGTTAGGTTAGAACTACTTCGCAACAATCCGCGTGCACCATGTAGGATGTATATATTTTTGAGACATGCAGTATGTACCGCCCTCCCTCCCACAAAGGACGCATGCACTACTAAGGATTATTGCGAAGTGGTTCTAACCTAACTTTATAACATGGAGTTCCGCAAAGTAACGCCTGATACTATTAACTTTTTATCCTGTTACGCTGGAAATTGACTTGTCTCGAAGATTCATTTGAAAAGTAGATATCTAATTCATTGATGACGGTGGCCATTGAATATATGTATATTATTATCTAATATCATGATGATATTATGATATTATGGGTAGCGCTTAAGTAGACAATTATATTAAGTCAATGTATTACATTATTCCAATTCCATTATCCTATGTTTTCAAATGTATTCATCCATATCTTCATCGTCATCGTTATAAAATTAATGTACTAGCAACATAAAGTACAAGAGAGCTCTAAGTAACTACGAACAGTTTATTTTTGTAGTCACGTACAACTTTTTCCTTTGGCATGTTATCATTTTATTATACTTAATCATTTATAACACGAAACGTAGTTTTTATTAGCACATGATAAAACTTCAATGACACTTGCTCATAGTTCGGTTATCGTTCGAATGTAATTAGCACGATCAATTTCTATGAGCATTTGATAGAAGGCAGCTGCTTCGTACAGTCGGCGACTGATTAGGTTAAGTATGAGGCTACATTCTTGTGTTTTTATTTATAGACTTAGCAAATTCCTTGGCTTACATGCGTGTTAAAAATATTATAGAACTCAGGAATAATGTACTTTTCTATTAGTTGAAGGAATGTATATTAAAATCAATTCCCTGTTTTCAGGGTTTTGGGTGGGTTTCGGCATTTTCAATAAAATCAAGCATATAGATATAATGCGTACCTACATAAAACGGTCGGAATATAGAAAAATATGCAGTAAAAGGTCACCTACCGAATACAAGCTTTATTATTAGGTACATTAAAATGGATTCCTTATTTCGTGGACGTTACGTAAAAATAAACAAACATGCATAAACATCCATTTAAAAATTTGCGTAGTTCTCTACGCAAGGATCTTTCAAGGATCTTTTTTGCCTTATGCTCGTAGGCATACTACGTCGTTAGGGTTGCTGTAATGCATTTTGTTGCTGACTGTACAAACTTTAACTTGTCTTCGATGACATTTGATTATAATTTGTATAAGTAGTTAACTGATAATAAACTAATCCTAAGGACTCGTTTTAATCCAAATATTGCTAATGTTTTGGAATTTAGTAGGTATGTTCTAAATTTACCTTTTATTTTTTGCCGTATACATGTTTATTATTACTCGGGGTTTCTTGATGTTTAATTAAAGTATCATATTACGTAATACTATAATTAGTACCATAATATTATTAGTACTTTTAAGTTTAGTATAGCTTTAATAAAGATCAAAACAATTTCTTGTGCGTTATATTAAGAAAAGATCGTTTAAACAAATGAAGGAAGGGACATTGATATCTACGCACCTAAAATATGTATCTAAATTGTTATTTCACACAGCTATTTCAAATGAGATAAGTAGTTAATCATGAAGGTTCTGACGGGGAAGCCCCTAAAATGATAGACATGTTAAATCAGCGCTGCGTGCAAATAGAATATATAGTTAGCTACCCTCAGACTGATGAGGTTTATGCAATGGTGCATGCACCATGCATAATCGAAAATTTCCGGCCCATCCTATGCGTAATATTGACGCCCTATGATACCTCATGAAATAATGGTATTTGGTGAGGGTTATATATATTTTTTATCGTATAAAGGCAGCAAACGAACATGCAGTCCACCCGATGGTAAGCGGCCCCCGCCGCCCATAGACATCAGTAATCATTCCCAAGCACAATTAAGTCATACCTAAGTTTGATCACAGATGCGTTGCTACCCCTGAGGAATAACATGTATCCCCCCCCCTGATGAACAACAATTTACCAATATGTTTAAGTATAGCCGGCCCCCCCGCCTCTCCAAACCGAAACATAATAATTGCTTCACGGAGGATTATGAGGGGTATGAGTTGTACCGCCTGGCAAAATATTATAGTATCTTAAATATACATATTCGAACCTTCATGTACCGACCGAGGAGATACCACCACCACTTTGCCTATTTAATGTCGTCATCTGGTTCCGCAACTGGTTCTAAACGAGAAAGAAAAAGAACATATAATTGTAAAAAAAAAAAACGCTTTTATTAGCTTGGCCTGTTGTATGTATGTACTCGTGTGTATGTAACGGAATCTTTGAGCTTAATTTTCGCCTGTTTGTAGAAGTCTGATTAACCTTAAACTTTGCACACGTCTAAAGGATAGATGACAAAGCAAAATTCGATAAAAAATCCATTATCCTAAATAGGATCGTCAGGATTATTAAACTTCTTTAGGTATTCTCTGCGTGAGAATAAAAAAGACGGAGCGCGTGAATTGCGTATAAGTGTCGTTTCATCTGCTCAGCACAACTTAGTACTCCATAAGCATAGCTTTGGACTTACAAGTCGAAGAAGGAATCAAATCTAATAAACCAAACTAAAAAAAACACCCTTTTACAACTAATTTTACTAAAAAATTAAAAATAATACACTATGTAAGATTAATGCAGTTCGTTTTTAAATGTTCAGTTAACTTAATTTTAAAAGCGTGTTTTTTACTTTTTAAAATTATTTTACTTGACTAGATTTATGTAAAATTTGTCGAAGCTGGAAAAAACTTCAAGTTAGGTAGTTAGTATATCTGACTTATATTTCAAATGTTACGTAATGTATTCCGGAAGCAGCTAACACTGTTGGCGATGTTAGACGCCAGTTAACAAGACCAGACGATGTTAGCAGTAATATCATTGTTCTCAACGTATGTACAGTAAAAGAATGTGAGAATTTTTTACTAACACAATAAAATCGTACATATTATGTTTTATTTCATGTTTATATTAAATTCTGACCTTATTTGGGTGACTTTCACTTTATGACAAAACAAGCTTGAGTAAAGAGTCAGTTAATATAGGAAGATACAATATGTATCTGTCGTGGTGTGATTTTATTATTAGAAAATAGGCATATGCTATGAGTTTAGAAAACTTTTTTCAAGAGAGACAATATTCGATATATTATTTTGAATTATTAAAGTTGAAGAATATAATTACACCTTTACTTATTCTTTCGGTATGATGTACCTTCCAAGTGAGGTCAAATTTATTTAGTTAATTGTTTGAGATTGGAAAATACATCAAAATAATTTGTTAAATGGAAGAACTCCGAAATTTGGTTTTAATGTAATCACGTAGGTACTAAAGCCTGGCCACTCGGACGTTTGCCTCCACTATCTATAATTAAACAATGCGCCTGACCCTTCCATTACAACCCAACAAGCGACGTTTAACACATTCAGATAATCTCACTAAATCGCCATAATCTCGACTCGGGACGAAACTTAATTCAATTCTACGTTAATTCACTTATTTGAAAACGAGACGCGATACAGTTATCAGCCCGACCCGGCTTATGGGTCAGGATCATCTGGATAATCTTTTCACGAATTAAACACGATATGACTACTTTCTGGTGATTGCTTTTTTAAACTTGGGTGTCCAATCCCTGTACTGGTGGCCATTGCACGTTGGGAACAGTTTTAATTACGTGGAGTGAGTGACATCACTTGGAACTTGTTTTGACGGTTTCTCAATTAGAAATTGTTTCAATTATTGTGAACTAGCTGCCCCGACAGGCGTTGTCCTGTCTTAAATACGAATATTGTTAGCAAAAAAGTTATATTGCTATAGTTACAATAGAAAATTTAATATGATCGTTAAGTTTTCTTGAATTTTGTGATTTTCCGCGTAACTTTCTTACGTTTTTCTTTAATATAAACCATGTTCTGGCATAATATACACAACAACAAAAAAATATCAAAATCCTTCCAGCCGTTCACGCGTGTTGTCATGACCAAGGAAAATAGGAATTCATTTTTATATGTATACATATATCTTGTACTCCACCTTATAGTAAATATGATATTGTCACTTTATCATGGACTTATGGATATCTGTTACAACTCTAAATACAATTAACGTCTTATCGGGCATCGGCATAGACTAAACTATTAGTCTTCTCCAAACGAACAATATATGTACAGGAAAAAAGAAAGAAAAAATATCAGTACCCTGTTGCCAACATGGTATTTTTATTCAACATGATATTTTTTCTTTTTATTTAAGCTTTTTCATGTAGCTCAATTGTTGTAATTTGTAGTATTAGCTGTTTTCCCATTTTCACACATTTAGGTTACTTATGATTTTAAATTCAATACATATATATGCGTCACATATATATGCTAGTGGATTTTATGATTATTTAGTTACTTTTTATTTATAGTAAAATCGGACGGAAAAATACGAGTATATACAAGTATATACTCGTATTTTTTTCCGGACTTCCTCATACCATTTATATCAACGTATGACGTTTAAGTTTAAATACGTTTAAGTTAACGTAACGTAACGTTATACGTTTAACTTTTAAGTTTAAATATTTGCATAATTTGACAAACTTCTAAGTTAAACTTTATATCTAGAAGATTGGCCATCGATGATCAGGCAGAAAAGTTTAACGACATCAATTTTAAAGATTGATTTGAACACACAAATAGGAAATCATAATGTTTAACAAAGATTGTTTTTAATTTATCTAAACTTGTTTCATCCAATTATACCAATGGCGAAAAGCGGTTATGTGTGTGTCGCACTACGCGCAAGTGAGGGGTTTTATTTAAAAGCTATGATCGATTTCAAATAAAATAACCATTTAGTTATAAAGATAAGTAAATCATAAGCAGCATAGATCTCTCAGTCGTTTTTTGTTTTTTTCATATAATAATGAATGAAATGATGTGCCTGTGTGATGTGATTGAAATGTTTTTTTACACCTTTAGATATATGGCATTGCATACAATGTAACTTTTTTCGCACCAATATTAAACATTTCCATATTTGTACAGAGAAATGAAAATATAAGATTTTTTTGTTATTTTACTACGGAATCCTAAAAATTATCGTCTATCAAAAGTTACCACTTGGGATTGTCTGGAAAGTTATAAGCTTGAAGAACTTTTCACCTGTCAATATTGATCTCCTTCAAAAATTGATCAATGTGTATTTACTGTAGTACCGTATCTGCTTGGGATACGGTAGTGATACAATCAAATTAAATTCTAAAAGTAATATTGCAAAATATAAATCAAAGAACGAACCACTTTATAAATGTTAAACAAATTATAAACGATTCAAATGCCAAGTAGCAGAAGAGCATCCGAGAAGGACGATCATCGTCGCCTCCGGCCACACTCCTTTCATTCCAGATTCGCGTAGAATCAATCATGTCAATCATTATGATGCAATAGCATATCTTAGCGATGTACGTAGGCGTACGGCACTGGCCTGACGTTTATCGCGCTCATCTATTATTAATGCTTCATTCAAAATTTCAAGTAAATTTAACGCTACAGAATGGATTTTAAATTATCACAATACAATCGGGTGAGTTATTAGCGCCATTTTAGTCGGTAGCCGTATTAAATAATCTAACTAATAGATCGATGTTGGATAATAATTTTATGCGTTCGTATGGTCGAATGATAAATATCATTGTTTAAATCAGTACGATAGATAGGAAGAGCGGGGAGTGTGGGGTATTTTTAGGTTAGGTCGGTCCGCCGCGGGCGCGCACCGGCGGACTGTCGCCGCGGCGGAGTCTGACGTTAACAAATTACAATGGCTGTCAACTTTGTGAAACAATATACCGGTTGGCGTTTAACTTATCTCAGAACTTTTCGTCCCGTGTAGATAAAACGTTGTATAACTAAAATGTCATTATGCTCCGAGAGGCCAGTACTCGTAAGTCACATAGGAGATAATATTTCACTGGGCGCGGCGGTCCTGCCGACCGTATCGTACCGTTCGGTATCGCGGTTGCCGAACGATTTGTTACCTTATCTCCGTTACTTTGTTTAAGGTTGATAGGTCAACTTTAAGGTATCTCCAGCAGAGTCTAATCTACTTGTGTTCAATTGTTAGCCGCTTGACGACATTTAACTATCCTTGTAAGGCTGCTCTTACACTGGACGGAATGAGTTTAATGGATATTGACCACTAACGTATAGAAGAATTCTTTCGTATTTCTTAATGGATTAACAATTTAAAGATTGTGCAGTTGTTTGACTGTTTGACTATATACTTATTAGCTCTAGTTATTTGAACGATTTCACTCTTTTAATTTCGTGTTAAAAGGAGGTAAAATGAATTTCAAAGTAGAATTAACGAGTGAGTTAAGTTCTAGTGAAATCATTAATTTGCCGTGTCTCAATCGTCTAGTCTTCTTCTACAAAGCAGGGGTAATTATTCGCTACAAGCAAGTCCGCAAAAATGTGAAGAAAACGAAATAAAACAGAATTATGTGAAAACGCAATGGAAGGGAACATGCGCTTGAACAGGAGAATCGCTTTATGCACTTTGCAGTGTGACGTTTGATATCCCAAGGAATCAAAAATCTCTTTCATCTAACACACGATGTCTTTGGGAAGTGGGTATTTGTAGACTAAACTTATAGTTATAAGCTACTTTATAATATCCTGTTTTGCTAACTGTTGTTTAAATTGATCAGCATTTCATACCGTAGTAATCTAACTTTACTTCTAGTTATCTGATCGTGAACATTTAGTAGATACGCATATTGCCTGGTTGTTATTATGTAGTATTTTCGAGGTACCTCTGTCACTATCCTCTGAAAATCAATTATTTTATATCCAGTTATGGCCTATAAGTTCCATAACATGTTTGCTGTTTATACTAAGACGCGCACATCTTAGTTCTCAGAAGCAACATATCTAATGTCAACCTCAAGTACCGTTTAATCGTAGGTAAGCGATTACAAATGTCTGTGGGCGGTTGAGACTTCTTACTATCCAAGGAAGCAAGCTCGTTTGCTACCTTTATACAATAAAAAATTGATAAATCCGACTGCTACGCGATACGGCGGTACCGTAGATGGCCTGTTAATTGAGAGGGAAAGTAAAGGATTTCTGTTCTGGAGGACGTAGTAACTGCTAAGTGTGGGCTCATTTCTCTCGATTACTACAAGTACTTTAATTCTAGATACTAGGGTAGGTACATAAGAAAGTATGAATGCTGAAACTGTGTAATGAAACAACATATTCCAATTGTCTGCGCTATTTGATATTGTTTTTATATGTTCTTTGACTAGAATGGTTGCATTTAATTTGCTTATTGTTTGTTGGGATGGAATTTTGTAACTGAATTTTGTAGCAACCAATTGCTCTGCAGTTTTGTATACAAGCTTAGTTCAAATAACAATGCGTAACTTATATAGTAACTTAACTTAACTGTATTGGTACCAAGTAAAAAGGTTTGCTAAAAAGGTTAGAAAAAAACAACGTTACTCCAAATCCAACATGTCGGGCTCCCAAAGACAAAGTGGACTACGTTTTTTATGCACCCCCCAGTACAAATGTGTTGTTTGTTATTATAAAATGATTTTACTAATAATATATTAAGGCCCTATGTTGGGATTGTAGCTCATTAAAAGAAACGCCATATGGAATAAGACAATACAGCAACTATAATTGACCTTGAGGGCTAAGTCGCGTTTAACTATGGACGGATATCACACCTCTCTAACAGAAAAACAAGATTTTTTTACGGAGGATTGTAAACCATCCTCATATCTTCCGGTCGAGATTTACCACCCGAAGCTGGATATAGTAGAAGTAAATGGTTCTTTAAGAGATTTTATTTATCTCCAATTTCTAGCATATCTTAGATTGGAGCGGTTTCTTTGCTACGAAAGAAAAATCTAATAAACATCTTTTCTTAAAAGCTTTCATTGTTTTATTTCAATTCCCACCTTAGCAAAAAGGAGATACATCCCAGTAAATATGTCTTAAGATAGCAGGTAAAGTATCTAGAGAATATCTTTGTGGTAAACAAAACAAAAAGCGGTGCTACCGATAGTGCCCGCCTACAGATACGCCTTCTATCCTGATACCCGACTTCTTATGAAAAAAAAAACAAAAGCAAATGAAGTAAGTACTACTAAAGAATTTGTAATAAGGTTTCCGTGGATCGTAATACATCGTGGACTCCTTTTCGTGGCCGTATACCTAATGATTATTTTTAATATATTAGGTTTAACAATAACTTGAAAGTACTGCCATGCAAAGTTTTTCGAATGATATGGTATTTAATAATCAAATCTCCTGGATTTAAACAGTATGGATACACAAAAAAATTAATAAATTTATTACTGAAAATTAGTAAATTTTCTTTTATTGGTATTTGGATTTCTTAAATTAAAATTAATATTTTTAAAATATTTTATCAATGATAATATTTTATGTAACGTACATAATTATAAATGTTTAATTTTAATTATTGTTATAATCATTCCGAGCAGGTATACCCGCATACACACATCTTCGCGCCAAACCCCTCACGGGGTAGGCAGAGAGTATCGAGTTCCAAACGGCACGGTTCTGTCATACTTACCTAGCTTCTTCCACTTTCATAACTCCCTCATACAAACACGCCGATTTCGGAATTACCAGTCATCAATCTACCAATCACTATAAAATCAATTCCTTATACGTGAAAATGTACAGAACCATCATAATGAAACCCATTCGATATAAATTTCCACTAACCAAGTGATAAGGGTCATTGACGTAAACGTTTCAAATTGTTTGTGCAACTTATCTTTGTAGCTAGTTCGCCACCGATGCAGATTACTGATTATGATTGTTTGTAATAAATGAATTACGACGGTGAGTTCTTGGCTTCTTGGCTAAACCAATGCGCATTTGCAAATGCATTAATACGAATGTAAGTACCTACGCTAAGTAAGCATTGTACACCAGTTGGTAGAATGTTTAGTTCAACCTGGGAGGTACCACCGCCTTTTAATCCTCTGTGAAGCAATTCTTGTTTCGGTTCGGAGAGGCGTGGTTACCGGCTACACTTAAAGAGGCGAACATTTTAGTCCTCAGGGATAGCAACGCATCTGTGATCAAACTTACGTATGATTTAGTTGTACTTGGGGGTGATGACTGATGTCCAAGGCCGGCAGTGACTTATTATCAGGTGGACTGCAAGCTCGTTTGCTGTCTTTATTAAAAAAACACCTACGCGAAGTGAGAGCACAAATATAATAATTATGACTAGCACATACACTGCTACCTTTGCATAAGTAATGTCTAATAACAAGTGTCCTTATTGCTTTGTAATAGTGTAGGTATGTTAAATGTAGTAGTAATTTAGATGCAGTCTAGACGTAGGAAACTCTTAACTCTTGTCTTAAATAGTTAAACGTTTTGCAAACATAATGTTATGCCAAACGGGCAGTGAGTCCTACGTTTTACAGTGTTATTTATGTATCTATTGAGTATATTCGCGAATAAAATGTAGGTATACTAATCAAGTAAAATAGGTACAAATCGTAGGTAAAAGAACGTAGCTATGTGACTTAATAATT
>DWNR01002036.1:0-13768 GCA_018250455.1 Polygonus leo | reverse complement strand
GGGCTATGAAAAATCACCCTCGCCAGCACCTTTCATAACTTTTCGCTTCGTGATCCAAGGCAATTATTCACCTTCTATCGCCTTCTCAAATATTCATTTGTTCCTTTCGTTTAATGGCACGAACAAAACAGGTAATTAGATCCTCATGTGGATGGGGCCTTCATTTTTTAACTCCAGTCGGCTAGCCCTTCCGGTTTCTGCATTTTGAATGGATTACCTACAAACTGAATACTTTACAGTTTGATGTTATGAAGCAAGGCGAGCTGATACTAAATGGGCCGCGTTTTAGGACTAGGCTTAGTCAATTGTGTACCTATTGTAATTAATTATCGCGTAGGTAGCGTGGGTGGGTGTCGAGTGAATTGCGGTGGCAAGTCGGGTAGGATGTCGCGTCGACAGGCGGAGCCGGGCGCCGAACAAAGCTCCGGAGCCTAACAAAGACGTCACCGGCCGTGCCTGCGACGCGGAGTTATGGCACCCATTGTGCACAACAATACCCAACAAACGAGTTTGTATAAGCTATTAGGTACGCGCATTAATATATATTTTTTGTTCGCCCGAAATTTAGCATTCCATTACGAGGGAGAGAAATGAAACGCCCGCCGCATGAATTATATTAAAATATATTTGAATATTTCATTTGACACCTTTTTTGCGGGCGGAATTTCGTTCAATCCCCGGCCGGCTCTCGTAATTTTTAGCGTACACCGAAGCGAAATTTTCGGTGAATAACATTCCATTTCGGATGCGAAACACGACGGGAATCACCGTCGACACAACACTGACTGATGGCTCTGTATTCCGACCGAGCATATTTTATTTATGTGTTTCTGTTACAATCTGTCCAAAATCCCACATTTTCGTCATTTTCTTGTCTTACTAGAATAAATATTGGATTTAAATTAGTGTAACGCGGGACAAAATTAGAATAAAAATGTCACCTAATTATAACAAAAGTAAAACGTTAAACGTTGACGTTTCAAAAAGTTCCCGTTAAATTAAGGAAACAGAATTCCCTTACTAATGTAAAAGGTACAAAATTCAACGCAATCAAAAGAGTAGCTACTCAAAGTAGATCGAAATAGTTAACCCGGCATATGCGATTGAAATCAGTAAATATTCAGAAGGCCGTCTATATACACGTGTACAACACGAAGTCATTAGCAGGTTTTATATATAGAAGGGTACGTACATACGTCTACACCCGCCCTACCAATGATTAATGAATATCAGAGCTTGAAAGCTTTTGTTTTTTACATTCCGAGTTGGATTCGTTCCCTCATATCGCTTTATTCTTTGCTATCGGAGCGTTAGAAGGTATATTAAAATGATAACAATCTATTCAAATGTAGCAGGACAACGGACATAAGTATTTTTTTTACTTATAATTTATATTCATATAATACGTGTGGTAATTAGATACCGGTATTTAGTAAACTTCTACCAGTTGGTTTTTTTTATAATATTTACCTAAATTTTAATTCATTTGCATTTTATTTGAATAATAAATTATGTGATTAAAATAATAACATTTAATAATGAAATTTTAAGAATACACTATTATTATAGGACCTATCAAATTCAAGATTTACGAACCTACTGACGGTACACTATTGATATATTTTTATCATTATAAAGGTAGCAAATAAGCATACCTACTGTCCATTTGAGTGAAAGTGATCATTGCTGCCTATTATCTGTAAAAAACCCAATTGAAATCTTGATGTAGGATATAGTTATTACTTTTTAGCAATAAGAAAAATGAATATTGTCTTAAAGTAGATCCAAATCTGGTAATTCTTGTAAACTATACACGGTGTCTGGCCAAACAATAACAGTTGTACCATTTAAAGCCTCATAGATTTATTTATTTCTGTTTTTCTTCTGTCCTATTTTTTAATTTTACCTACATAATATCCTATAATAATAACCTATATACATATCTGCTATTCTTAATTTTAGAATAGCAGATAGATACGTCTTATTAGTATCAATAAAGAAAGTAGTAAGACTAGAGTCTTTATCTTAAGGAAATGCGTATAAGTAATAATGCCGAATTTATGGAATTGTGTACGAAGTTACGGAATTCAATTGTCAATTTATCGCCTCTTTTAACCATGGCTTCGTTCCTTGTTTTCAAAATTATGCCATGCTACATACATTAGCTGTCAATTTAAGGCAAACAAATTGAACATTTGTTTTAAATTATTAATTTACCTGCTTAAGTTTACTTGTAATTGTAATGTATTAAAGTCGTTAATGCCACTTATTTTAAACGGCAACTTGCTGATAATAAGCAAATATCACTTAGGTACAATTAGGTAAACAGGCAAAAAGATACAAGTAATGATCAATGTGACCAGAATAAGATTATTGCTTTATTTTGCAATTTATATCTTAATTACAATGACTTTATATATAAAGTAATCAAACTCATATCTTCTTTTTGCTCAATCGCAATATCAATTAAACTTATTAAGCAGAGTCGGCCTTTGGTTCCGAGACTTCGTCGAAAACCAGCAATTTTATTTACGACGTGTAAGCGTTTAAGAGAAATTGCATTAATCTGAATACCCGTTTGATATCATGTACGATGTTGCAATACACTGAGTGATGTCAGCGACCCAAAAGGGAACAAATAATCGAAAAACACAAAGCAATTTCCACTTATATGCACGAGAAATAAAGTTTTAAATCGTTTGCCACACGTTTGGTGTTATACGCCTGTTTATTCGATGGTAAATGTATGAAATTGTAGGACATGAATTATGGATTGTCGATATCGCTCCAAGCTGTTGCTGTATTTTTTTCGTATTTCTCGACGTGATACCGCAACGAATTAAATTAAAAGCTCTTTTCACTTGTCATCCCTTGATGAATTTGGTATTTAGGCTCGCTGTCTGCCTATACGAGATATTTATTTTAAACATCGTGTAATGTTAATTTACGAGTTTTCTGTAAATTACGTTATGAATGTTGATTACAATGCACAAAAGATATAAGACAAAAAGTATGTAGAATAAAATTATTTAAAGGGTTGAAGGGTTCAACACCTTTACATTGAAGAAGTAAAGTTTTCAAATTTAAATATTGAAAATAATCTTTTCTCGAAACAACTTTGTGTGCTTTTTGTGCGTATATTTTGTAGAGTTATTCTACAAAATATACGAATCGAACTTTTTTGATAATTCTGCAATTTCTAAACTTTCATGGAAGTAAACTGTTTTTTTTTTTATTTTGACTTAATTTCACATTTCTTTCTATATATTTTTGAGATATAAACAAAAATAACAGTACGCAGCATACAGTTCGCAGTTGCAACACCAGTCGATTTAAGACTAATCTGTTCAAGACCTGCAGGTCGACTTACATTTATCTGGATAAAGTGCGTGCTAAAATATTGACCGGCCCGACTATCTCGCATCGCATTTGTACTGATTACCTACACGATAGAGCGGGGCACGAAAGGTAAAGGGTCGAAAAAAGCGGTCAGTCGATACCAGGAATGGACAATCACGACTTAATATTCGGTAAGAGTGAAACGAGATTATTCATTTTCATTTTGTTGGATGGTTAAAGAAATTATAAAAACTTTGAACATGGTCCATGAAAAGGTCCTTACACTATAAAAGTGTCTAAGGACTGGTTGGTTCCAAATTTGTACAAAAATATACATATTATAGATACAAGATACATAGATTTAGATGAAGTACAAGTTTCATTTTGCAAATAGCCAAAATTAACGTTTATTATTTCTTTGAAGGGTTGAATACAATTAATGGTGGTACTAATTGGTTAATACCAAATATGGTAATCGTAGATACATGTTCTTACATAAAAAGTAATTGGATGGAGTTATAATTATGCATACCAGACTAAATACAGCTAATTATGGCTTCTAATTGCAATTAATATACTATATACCAGGTTTTACCAGGTGGTAGAACATATGTAGTTCGATCGGAGAAGCACCACCGCCACCCTCACAATCCTCCGTGAAGCAATTTATTGTATTTCGGTTTGGAGAGGCGTGTTTGCTGACTATACTTAAACACGAGGCGAACATCTTACTCCTCAAGCTTAGCAACGTATTTGTTGTCAACCTCAGGTGCAATTCAATCGTACTCAGGAATGATTACTAACGTCCATGGGCGGCAGTGGCCACATACCATCAGGTGGATTGCATGCTGGTTTGCTACCTTGAAACGATAAAAAAATCATCTATGTAGGTCTAACTCAATAACTATACATTACAATCATAACATTCTTTAACCAACAGTATCAGTAATCCTCCGAGGCATTATTACCTACTCAGGTCTAAGTAAAGCGTAATTACGTTAGTCTCACGCTCTAAGGCCGAGTGTCGTCTCACGCGTGTCCAGTGTGTCGTGGAAGTAAGCCGAGCCGATTTTGTAGCTCCCCCCGCGATGATTTATACGCGCCCGGCGACACATGCAGCGCTGCGCCCGACGCCCCTAAAGCTGCGATTTCATTTTGATAAGCCAGACGGGCGGTTGGAACGCGGCGTTTAAAAAAATTTGGTTGTAAAAAAGTAGAAATTCAAGCAGAAAATCTTTCAGATAGAACTCGAGTAGTTCGACCGGGAGTGTACCACTGCCTTCCACATAATCTTCCGTAAAGCAACTTATATTTCGGTTTTGAAGAGGCGTGGTTGTCGATTATACTTATACCCGAGGCATCATTACCTTATACTCAGGTCTAAGTAAAGCGTAATTACGTTAGTCTCACGCTCTAAGGCCGAGTGTCGTCTCACGCGTGTCCAGGTGTGTCGTTGAAGTAAGCGGACCCGATTTTGTAGCTCCCTTCGCGATAATTTATACGCGCCCGGCAATACATACAGCGCTGCGCTTGACGCCCCTAAAGCTGCAATTTCATTTCGGTGAGCTAGACGGGCGGTTCGAACGCGGCGTTTAAAAAAATAAAAAAATAATATATGTGATGTAGTAGCAACGCATCTCTAATTAACCTCAGGTACGATTCAATCGTACTTGGGGTTGATTACAAATGTCCACGGGCGGTAGTGACTACTTATAATCAGGTCAGTCCACCTGATGTGTGTGACATGTTCGTTTGTTAACTTAAGACGATGAAAAAGTAAATCTTTGCTGCCATTGACTGATCATCATTGCCGTGATTACAGTCGGTCAAAGGCACGTGTCTTGAAGTCAGAGCGACAGAGACATGTTACCCCTAAAAATTGCGGAGGAGACGTATTGTTTTAAGTGATACATGCGTGTTACACAAGCGGACGAGAATCGAATTCTTTGTTATCCATAAAGGTCCCGTTGTACCCTTATTAGGTACACTGGGTATAAAACCCTAAAATATTAATCCATGTTACTACTGAACGCGATTTATATGAAACGACCGTCTGAACCGACCGCGTGCGATCCGCCCGCCTCCTGACCGCCTTAATGTTCTTATTACGTACGGTTTAAATCTGACGTCGGGATCATGTTTTATGCATCTGAGTGCGCGATGAAACCGCTAGTGTAATATATAAAGCCCGTTGGGAAGCGGATTTCATGAGCTATATGGCTGTGTATGATTTTGTTTTGTATATTTTATGCGATGCAATGGATTCGTGGCCAAGATTGGTAATTGTTTTCATTTTCACAGACCAACTCGGTTAAGAATTCCTTCACGATTAATCAGGGTAACTCTAAAATGTTTTTAATGATCGCTATGAAGTCTTATTACTTACTTATAGACTGTCTTCGTCGAAGAGAAGAATCGCAAGTTTTCTGAATATTTTTATTTCAATGTTAAACTAAATCAAAGCTTTTTCTCATTTATGTATACCTGGCATGTTAAACATTATTATTTGAGCATTGATTAAGTCTAAAAGCTTGAACCGTATAACATTTTCTTGTCTGTTTTTTGACATATTTCAATCTAAATGTAGTTTCAGCCCCCCAAAACTAAATTACATTATATTTTTTGGCAGCGGTTAAACAAAAAATAATAAGAAGTCAATAACTTTGACTCCCAATAGCCAGTATTCGTTGGACAATAGCATTTGCATTCTTGAATGCCTCCCAAAACGCTGTGCGATGAGGCTGTTATCAATTTCCGGTGCAACAAGTGGCCAATAATTTTGAATACGCTGCACCACTTGTATCTACTAAGCACTGGATCTTTCGCATTCATGAATTGTTGCTCGCTTCCAGCCAGTATTGTTACTACATTGTATTCTTATATGCAATGGATGTAGAAGATCATGATCGTGTCCCACTGTTGGGGATGGTTTTCTTCTCACAATAAGAAGGATTTAGGTCATAGTTGGCCAAGACCGAATTGGTACACTTCACACGTCCATTTTTTTTATAACTTATTAGACATGTAGATCTCATCACGATTTTTTGCTTGAAAGAATTTCATGTTCGGAAAATCACAGATGTAACGTTCCAAGCGGGAGAGAGCGGAATATTAACCTCACTGCTAGAAAAAATAATATACTCCTATAAAATGAAAGCATCTTGGGTATATCTGTTTGTATAAATAATCTGCCTTTTAGATTCTAACATAATACCTATACCCTATACGTCTAACAGAAAAAAAACAGTCAAGCACAAATTGTGATGTGTCTAAACCTCTAATCTAAAACCTTAGTCCATTAAAGTTAGTTTTGAAGAATGTGTTCTTTCTTTACTCGTAAAGTTTTGTCTAAGCGAAAGGATTTCAACATTCTCCTCTTGTTTAAAAGGAACTTAGGTATGTTAGAGTTTCTACAAGCTTGCATTCATTCCTCTGACTAATTATGTCGACGGTATGTATAACATAATAAGTTGACAATGAGATGTGTCTTGCAGAAGTATCCAATGTAACATCTTAATAATCGAAGTATTGTAAAGACTTAGGGCGCCCATTGTTCGTTCGTACCATGTACTCAATTTGTCAAGTCGACTTGAACACTTACAAAATGCTCTACTTGTCATCATTCGTAGCTAGTCCTTGTTTTTCTATTTTATGAATATTTCTGAGAAACAGTGGTGAGGACGGTATCATTCGCAATGTAATCCCACATTTTGTGGCGTGTTTCTTCGAAGTTCGCGTGTTTATCTTGTATTGCAAGTTGTTTCGCGTGTTTCAGTTGAAACGAAAATAATCAACCGAGTTCGCCTTTATGGCGGAGTTGGCGAAACTTAATTTTGAACCGCTCCAATTATTTGGAACAAATTCGAGCTGAATTCTGAGTAAATGATGAAGTAGGAATCTAATGTTGGTAGGTACTTTTGAAACTCGTTACGAGGATTCGTTTTATTAAATTTTATTTAAAATTTTGACATCATTATCATAAACCCACAATTATCATGCCGATGATTATGTGTGTTCCTACAGAATAAGGCTTACGTTGTATTTTACTGCATAAACAAGTGATGATTTTATTCACCTTGTGAACCTTATCGAGAATACTCCAATGCTTTCATTTTTTAAAAATGCACTTTGCTTTAGCCATGCCCTATAGAAATCTACCCTGGGGCTGAGACGAAGTGATTGAACAAAAACAATATTACAACATTTTCATATTGATGATGATTTTAGTGCTGAATCCACTGCCATGTTATAGTATAAATTTTGAATAAAAGCAATGATAAATATAACATGAAGTTAAAACTTAACCACGAATCAGAAAACATACGTGCTCATAAACCAGTTCCAACAAAAAATCTCGTGTTTCGATAGCATACGCTCACATGAAATTCTATTAATTTCACTAAACGCATAATAACCTGGAGTTTAAGCGTCAGATTTGTTTTTTAATTCAAAACAAATTACAGAGTTCAGGGCATCTTCTAAACCGTGTATAATAGGGTTTGCATCTCCCCAAGAATAATGGGTACAAAACGAAAAAGGCCCGCGGCGTCTTAAATTATTTTAATTGGCTTCGGTAGCGGTTCGGACCGTGTCTTCGAATAAATACAGCCAACGGCTTTATGACAAATTCATGCGTGCACACACGTTGAGTGATGGGACAATTATTGATGATCTTAAAAGGTGACGAGGAAAATTCGGCACGGACATTTGTGGACACAAAATATTTTGATTTTCCCTATACCTTATAGTACTGATGCGTGATTATGCAAACACAAATATAAATCGATTTGCCTTGTTGCTTCTGGTAGGTACTGACATGGATACGTATCTCACAAATTTGTAAGGTAGGTATAAATCATATTAATGTGACAGTAATACATTTGTACCTACTGTACATGACAATATGGCGATGATGACGATGAAGACGTTCCCAGAAAAGTCTACCACCTTAATTATCAGGATTTGTCTGTTCTAATGTGCAACGATGGATTGAATGTTTATGGACTCGATTTTACTGGATAAAAGAAAACATATATTGTTATTTATACTAAGTTTTCACGCTATTCACTGGGAATAAATACAGTAGGTACGATTTAATTTGTCGGTAATACATTATTTTTAAAGGCCTTTAATAGTAACCGCAATAGAATTTAGTACAATAGGTAGACTTTTGATCGTTATAGTTTGTTATACAGCGACCAAATGAGCCTGTATGGTCACAGCTGCTATTAGTAGTAAGCCTCAAATACTTCCTATTGAAGTTCTGCCTGAGTGGATAACAGATAACTTGTCGTATTTATATACCTACGAAATACAAGTGCATCTCTCAAATCGAATCACAAGAAGGTGGTAATGGTACTTCGCCGATCGAACAATACAACAATTTTTGTATTATTACACGTAAACTTTCTACTTTCGCTCTATGTCAAGGTATGTTCGCAAGCAATCATCATTCAAGACAGCTTTTGTTATAGGTAGGTGATGTGATGTGAAATTGAAATACCGATGTTAGCTTGGGATTTTCTAAATAACTGTTAAGAATATAAGCTCAGTCTTTTGGCTCATATATTTATCGTTTTGATACAAGACCCTAAGTGCATTTAGAAAAGTAATCATGCTTAGCTAAATGTACTGATATAGATGGACAATTTTGCTGGAAGAGACATATCGCTGAGTTAGGACTAAGGGATAATTCTCTTATTCATCACCTAGTATATTATACATCACACGACTGGTAATTTATGTATCTAATACATAAACATGAAAAATAATAACCTTCCACGTCTTATACGTAAAGTTTGACTAGAAACTTTACGTATAAGTATATATAATATAATTCTATGTATACTATAAAACTTTGTTACCCCGACAGCCGAGAAATACCGAACAAGCAAAAACAATTAACAAATTGATAAGCTCAAAACAATTTTCAATTAACTTCGCCGGGAGTGTTCGCTGTTTACAAATAACCACCATTTATCAGAAATGCCTATGCAGTTTTTAACGTCTGGGAACGCTTAGGGCTGCCTCACTACCTCTTTATTTGGACCTCTGAAACCTTGGCTAATGTATGGTTTGATGATAATTGTTACAGCTTCCTAAATGTTCTATAGGTCACGTTATTGTCCCAATATTAGTTTGAATTATGTGTATATTATCTGATTAAATAATGTTTTATATATAATATAATATTAGTGATTGCGTAGGCTAATAAAAAATACTAATTAGTAATAATAGTGAATCTATTCAGAATATATTACGGATATTCTGTTTTAATTTTAAGAAAGTAAAGATATACAAATTAAAGGGTGATAATATAATATATGGTAACGATAAGAAAAAATAAATTATTCCCCAATTGTGAACATGTTGAGAATTATGACGTGAATAAGCAATATATACTCATTTCTATGACCAAAGTTTAATGTATATTCTTGTACAATTCCAGAACGGAAGCGGGGACGGCAAACGTATACGCGGTACCAGACCCTCGAGCTGGAGAAGGAGTTCCACTTCAATCGGTACCTGACGCGGAGGAGACGGATCGAGATCGCGCACGCGCTCTGCCTCACCGAGCGCCAGATCAAGATCTGGTTCCAGAACCGCCGCATGAAGTGGAAGAAGGAGAACAAAACCAAAGGCGAGCCAGGCTCTGGAGACGAGCCGGACAACATGAGCCCGCCCACCTCGCCGCAGTAATCTCCAGCTTAGTCCAAGCGGTCCAGGACTACCGATCGATTTGTTTCAGATTACAACCTCATACTCAATTTTTTTCGTATCCAATCGAATTTAGCGACAATCTGAAACGAACGATCCCGCGACCCCAGTTACTAGAACAGTTTAATTTGTATAAATTGTATGTTGGACTTTTCATGATAATATTACATTATAACTAATACGTAACTTAGTGACTTGGCATAAAGAGTAATGATAGTGTGATGAAGAGATTTTTACAGTTGTTAAGTATAAATTAATTTATAGAACAATCTCAATACCAATAATTACCAAAAACGCAGTGTTTATGATAATTAACTGCATCGAATTTGATGTGATTGCATACATTATTATTATGTAGTCGAGCTATTATTGTTTGAAAACCGAACGGTTATTCGAAATTGTCTACTCTTCCACAATTGGTTTATTAGATCTTATAAATTCTTGTCAGAGTGCTTGACGGAACAATTTATTCAACATCCGTGACTCTTCCTTTGTGACCTACGGATTCACTCAATCAAAAATGTAATATAAACTCACTTGATATTTCGTTCTCTTTCAATGTCGTTTCTCAAAAAAGTCGAGCACTTTGTCAAAAACAAATCTTCTTTTCTTGCAATACGAATCACAAAACCATAAGGACCTCTTATAATTAACCATTGATAAGAAGGCAATTAGTATCGATATTGTTATTATTTAATATATTTGATGTTTTATTTCTAATTAAGCTATCGAAATGCTATTCTGTACATATAAACATAATAATTTTAGAATTTACGATTATGTACAATTGTTTTAGTGTGAATAATATTATTGAGATTAATTTTGGGAAGCAACGATTAGTTCTTTAATTCGTGGGGACGAGTTTTGAAATTCGTGAATCTTCTCTGATTTTGTACCCTCTTAGGGACTTGTCCCACCGAAAACGAGTACCTAGAACGACAATGGCATGGAATTAAGATGTAAGAAAACTAAGTCCCTGATATGGGAGAGAATTAACCTGTTTTTGAGACAGGTATTTGAAAATCGTTCTGGTATGAATAAAGTCTGTGTGTCTGCAATTTGATACACATTTGTTTCGACAACGAGTTAAAGCGTGTTTAAGAGAAACTCGTTTGTAGCCTGTCGTTACTCTTTCTCTGTCGGACAAGTCAGTTAATTCGTAGTAGGGAAGGCCAGTTATACAAGTGCAATGTATACGATTTTTCGATGACACTTATACGTAATTAATACTGATTATAAAATCATAGGATTCTTATAATATTATTGTTAAACGCTGCAAGGGTAAAGCTTACGATTGTCATTATTTTTTTTATTTCATTGTACACGGACTAAGGTCGTGCCATTTAATGGAGGAATTAAAATTATTAGAGGCATCTTTAAATATCATCTTATACGTCGCAGAGAAATTCACTAATTGTTCTTATATAGTGGAATAAAAGTTACCTTCGATTCTGTAGGTGCAGAAGAACTTTATACCTATTTTTTCATAATTTGAATCTCTTTATGGAAAGTAGGTACGGGGGCATGTACACAGTATACCAAAGTTAGGAAATATACTACTGGTTGTTCAGTGTTTGTATAAAAGGAGTACCTACCTAGTAAGCGCATGTAGGGAACGTCAGCATTCGGCCGTTACATATACAAGTCTCACGGAGACAAAAGGTATTTTTATAAAATCATTGCCTAAGGAAACCAATATACGTAAAATTATCGAGCATTAAATATTTACTTGTAACATGATAGTCTTACGATAGGTACTGTTAAAGAAGCGTGACTTTGAAAGGTTGAACTTTGTCGGGATTCACGTTATACGTTTTTTCGTAATAATGTAAACTATTTATTGTAAATTGTTTTTTTTCACATAGATTGTAACTAGTGAATGTTTTAAGAACTCAGTGAGCCCGTTTCATCTTATACATATATATTTTAATTTGTGCTGTGTTCGTTAAGTAAATGTAAATTGTTTTAACTGTATATTGTCGATATTTTATACGGTATTTATTTATTGAATCACTATAATTAGGTTTGCGACTTTCTCTATCGACTCTTGAATTGGTTAATTTATTCTAAGGCTGTCTGGCTGGGATGCATTTCGTTTATTATTTGAAATTTGCTCAAATATCTCATGTTTATGTTGTGATTTCGTTGTAGCAGTAAGCTTGATTGCGTAAATTCTAAAGTGACCGGTTCGTCGACGATGGAAGACGTCGTTTATGAACCAATCAATCGCTTTTGCAATTAAACCGTGCATGGATTTAAATCAGTCCCTTGCCAGATAGATATTTCAACATTAATTTCGGTTTGTAAAATTTTACATGGAGTAAAATTAGTTTTATAAAATTAAACTAAGTTTTGATTGTTAGGCGAACTGACAACTGTCCTTTAACTTTCAAGATTTAGGTCTCTAGGCGAGATAATGGATACCTAATCGATTTTATTTACCATTATGTCCTATCAATTCAAAATTTATGAAATATAACTATAATTAGTAACTTAATAAGGTTAGGCGAGACGATATTGTCATAAATATATAAATACATGAAATTAATAAAGCATAATGATTGTACTCACAGATTTTTATTATACTTATTACCTTTTGTTATTTATAAAAATAGACACACCAAAATAAAAACGTTTGTGAACTTATTAACATACACAAAAGCACTAGAAATATTAACCCTATGATAAAATCACACACCAAACATACAATTACATTAAACCTGAAGGTTATTTTTCATATATCACACCTTTACATTACACATAGTACAAAAAATTTTAAGAAAATAATTTTGAATCATCATCACATTCATTCTAAAGTTGGCCACTTGGCCAATAGTTTGACTAATCAAATAGTTAATAGATTGTTTTTATTTAAATATTGTTAAGGTATCGTAAGATTACTGGCTTACAAATTTAAATTTTGTGTGTGTGTTTTTCAAATCTGATACTCTGATTTATGTTTAACATCTATTAGACACTGATACATGTAGTTGAAATATCAAAGAAATATATGTATTTCTACATGTATCTGTATCTAATAGATGTTAAATATGTTACTCATATTTTATATCGGTAACAACATTATAAAAAATGTATTGCCTTCAGAAATCAAAAATACTTGAATGTATTTACTAAAACTGTGCATGTGTTGCATAATACTTTAATTGCTATAATCTGCAACATGTAGTAAGGTAATTAGTAAGTATATATATGGTTGGCGTTCATTATTTAATTAAATTATTGTATAAATAATTGGTTCTATAACTGGAAAGGAACTAAAAATTATAGGTAAGTAAATTCAGAATGCTAATTATATGTTTATTTAGTAGTAATACAGCTATGAACTCATGTAAGAATCTATCTGATTTTTATATACATTGCCGAATATACTTTTGAAGATATTAGAGGGGTAGTTTCATATGAATATAAGTCAGCAATGAAAGCGAGCCTCTAGAAAATTCCTTAAATTAAAGCTAATTGGCATCAGTATTCTGGTCAAACTGTCTTTAAATACGATGACGTCACGCATTACATTTAATACTAGCTTTTGCTCGCGACTTCCTCGAAAACCCCTTGGGAGTAGAATTTCGAAAAATACTTTCTTAGTGCTCACTTGGATCATTAAAGGAACCCCTGCACCAAATTTCAAGTTTCTAGGTAGGTACAGTAGTTTCGGCTGTGCATTGATATGTCAGTCAGTTAATCAGTTTTG
>DWNR01002035.1:0-13769 GCA_018250455.1 Polygonus leo | reverse complement strand
GGCTGCCGTCCTGCGTAATTACTCGGGGACCGAGGGAAATAGCTGCCCGCCCGCTCAAGCACTTTTGTGTTTTTACAATTAATCAATGCAGAAATACTTCACAAGTATTTCTTGGGACGCAGTAATGTTCGTTCACGAAAAAAAATAACTATTTTTACTTTAAACAGTATCTACTAATTACTACTTCTTGATATAAGATAAAAATAAGGGTACTCTTAATGGGTTTATGGTAGAGAAATAGCCTTGTACGTAGATTAATATTGACAATGGGTAGTTATTACATTTCTGATAGATCTCGTATAGTTCGGATGAAGAAGTACAATTGCCCTAATAATACTCCACAAAGTTATTCTAGTGATTCAACTTAAAATGGTGGCCAGCTGCATTTAAACAACGAACAACAATCGATCTTCAGAGGTTGTAACGCATATGTATTCGACCTTAGCTATGGTGACCAACTATACGGTTCTTCCATAGTGTAGTAATTATTACATTGTTGTAAAGTTAATATATTAAGATTCGATTCGAAAATTGTTTTGATGATTAAGTTTTTTTTTTAATTGATAATTTTATGTAGATTATTATATATTACAATTAAAGTTCGTTTACACATATTACTAAAAACACTGTTCGTTCGAATTTAAATACTCACGGGCACTGACAATGATTTTGGCGTGACAAATTCTGAACATACCAGGACAAAATTGAGAATGCGTTACAAATGTTTCATAAATTGAGATATTCGTGTAAAAATGAATTCTATCACTACTTTATAGAGTATTTCTGTACTGAGTACTGCATACAGCATGTATCTCGCTGTCGGCTTTTCATAATTAACTATCTACAAAACAGAATCTACAGAAATATGGTAACGGTTAAATTAAAACGATCCTTTTATCTTTTATTGCTACAATACGCAATAGATATTGAGTAAATATCAAACGTTTTATCTCCGCTCTCAAAGTTTAGCAGAAACAAAACTTGTAGGTGGCAAGTACTCGCAGTTTTACGACACGTCTGGTTATCAGTTGCGCGCTTTGTTACGAGTTATACGACAGTATAACTTCCATACTTATACATTATAGATATGTGTATATTATATGAGGGTTGTGTTCCCTCGCACACCTGTATTAAATGCCGCTCAGTGCTTCTCATTATCTCTGTAACTGTTGTAAATTAAGAACATAATATTATCATGTCTCCCGTCAACCGTGTTCTGAAGTGCTTTATGATAATGTAATATCGTGTTTCATGTATAAACAAAGCGATTCGCTTTTTAATGAGTAATTAGCTATGCCATTTTTCCGTTGTAACTTGAGCATTAACGTACATAATACGTAAACATTTAAGTACGTTTTATATAAAGACGGTAAAGCTTTAAAATATAAACAAGTTTTATCAAGTAGCGAGTTCAAAGCGTTGTTTGTCGAGTTGCTACTGGAAGTATCTTTAAAAATTCTTTTTATGTACGACAACCTGGGAAAAGTTCCACTTAGTTTCGTCCGCCGCTGTAGCGTACCGTATCTAAGTAAGAACTACGAAGGGGAGTGGTTGGGAAGTCCAGGGACGCTTTTAAGACGTTTCCATAATAAATGTCAGATACGAACTGTAGCCGCTTTCCGCAACTTGAGGTATCCCACGGTTATCCGTGGTTTTATTATTTTTTATCTCGAGACACAGCATTAAAGTGGTTTTGTATAATATTTGCAGTATTGTAAATTTTTAAACAACCTCAAATGGAATCCTTTTCGTTAAGTATAATTTTATCTGACCGGGAAATATTTACACATCGTGTTACCGAATAAGCCGAACGCGGTATCAAAGACACGCGTGGAGCCGGAAAGAAAAAGGTGGTACATATAATTTTTGTTTTATAAAAAGAGACTGATTTTCGGCGAGCGGATGTAACGCCCCGCTGGAGCTTCATCAAAGTGAAATCTGTACGTGAATTCTTATGAAAGTCGCCCGACGCTCCGGGGAGCGGTCCGGGCGACCGCTCGCGCCCCTCGTGCCTCGCCCTGCCGTGTAGGATCGCCAGGTACTTGACAGAGCCAGGATAAAATAAAATAAAAAAATAAATATATCGGTACATCATGTATCTTATCTTCATTATTTATTGACATGAAATGTCTTTGAATTCTAATGGAAGCCTATTCTTTATTTTTTGTGAGAAGTTGTAATTATTCCGAAGTGATTTACACACTTTCCGGAATTTTTACCATGAAAACTTAGTATGTCATCGACAAACATGTTATAAGACGATAACTTTATTACTGAAAGAAATGTGCTAAAGACCATACGAATATAACGCTTTATCAAATCAAGACAAATACATGTAGTCATCAGTGATATTAATATTGAAAAGTTGGGAATACACGGAGACAAATGACTAGCACGCAACTCGGATATTCAGCTCGTTTTTCGTTCAAAACATATATAAATAAGGAAAAATCGCGTAGGTTCTCTTCAATATTTAAAGGGCATACTCAAAGATACTCAAAATAGGAAATTAATTCGATATAACACCAAACATCAGGCAAGTGATCGCTGTCCATATTTGGGTATTTGGGAGACACAATTTTAGTAAATAATACAACTCAAAACAATGTTTTTTTATTAATCTCATAAACGGCTCATCCGATTTGAATGCAGTTTTCACTGATGTAATTTCAATCGTTTTAAAAATAAAAAAAGGTTAAGTATGTACTACATACCAAAGTTATATTTTAAATCGATGCATAACTTAATTAAATCATTCAAAGTCATCCAATAAGTAACTAACGTAACTAACTTGACTAGTAGCACCTAAAAGCGGTCACTAATCATAACTATTGGAAAATCCGCTACAACACCAATGATGTGGCACCCCTATTACCAGCCCTACGAGATCCGAACAGTACCCGCGAGCGCGGAAACCGTCTCTCTGAGCGCAGAGATAAAACGTATGTTCATTTTATTTCCACATTTGTCAGCGTTCGTTTTGTGCCCACTAACATAAATTGGATGCGGAGGGAAACCTCGCAGGTGAATGTAAAATAGCCGGCTTTTCCCAAGATAATACCGCCGAAATTTTACGACACCATTATAGGATTTATTGGCCGTGTCACATTCGGAAGGAGTGATATTTCTTTAAATATTTTTTTTCTAAAATATTTGCCGTGCCCGGGGGCTTCAGTTTAGATTTCACACCGAACAATAAAATCAACCCCCGTCGTCCGTGTTGCCGTGACAGCCTCTTTATTTCAAACTTGTCTAGTTTATTTTGACACATTTCTTTTAATTTTCAAAATTCTTTACTTTATAATATACTATAATCGTTGTTTCCATCACTATAGCTTATCACTATAACTGCATTATGGAAATGTCATCAAGATTAAATCAAAATCGTATTGACATAGAAATTATTCCTTACATAATTACACAAAGTAAATTACGATATGTTCAATAAAAAAAATACTGAAATAAATAAAAAACACTTATTAAAAGAAAATAATATTAAAGCAATGTCAATAACTGTTGTCGCATCCTAATGACTGAAACAAGCGTTAAATTAAACGCACCAACTCGCAGACAGCCCAGTTAAACGCTACACGTCAATTCGTTTGTCACTCGCTCGCGTCCCTTTGAAGCGTGTGGTTCAAATGCCTACATGTTTTTGTTCGAAAAATACACTTTATCTGCATTGCTAATAGTGTACCTCATGTCGGTGTCGACTCGTAATGACTGGAACAGCCGTTCAATTAAATGCATCACGGTTAAACACTACACGCCCGACGGACGCTCGTGGACGTGAGACATTCGCCTCTGTTTGTATCACGAGGGTGACTCGAATGTCCATATCTGCATTTGTAAGCGTACTCTATTCCATTGTCAATAACTGCTGTCGCATCCTAAATACTGAAATAGGCGTTCAATCAAAAGCTACGACTTGCAAACAGGACCGTTAAACGCTACACGCCGGATGCCAGTCTGACACTCGCCTCCATTCATATAACGAGGGTGGTTTAAACCAATACGGTTATGCGTTCGTTAATACATGTAAGTAAACTTGCTATGAATACCTACATTTGTATCAGTGTATGCATTAATAATTTATTACCCTGATGTCTCTGTTTGAATATTAAGAACTTTATTTATCCTGCCAAACAATTTACTTCAACAGTTTCTAGTAAAAGATTTTAATGCGTAATGCGTGGGCGCCTAATAATATTGTATTTAGGTAAGGCCGAAGTTGTCCTGCTTTAAAAAAAACCAACAACAGCGCCACCTTTCTGATCCAATCTTATCCTCTCTGACCAATTAGACTAAGTTACACCATCGTGTAAAAATCTTTAAAATGGGTTAAGAATTTTCGGTGTTCGCGGACACAGCACAAGAATTTTATGTATGCGTATATGAAATTCTAAAAATCCAAATTTATTTATTTATTTTATATTTGACACATCGACAGCATCACACACAATTTATATTAATTATTTTAATTTATTAGAATTAAATTTAGTAGAAAAGATAAGAAACTTCCTCACAAAAAATGATTTAAAAAGGTATCCTTATGGCGACATATCGAACTTGAAATTACACGAGTGGTTTTTCGTTCCGCTACCTGCGATGCGTGTCTGGTCCTCCCCGCCCACTGTCAGTAACTGTTGTCGCGTCCTAATGTCTGGAACAGGCGTTCAATTAAACGTGTCAACTCACTGCAGATAGCTATGTTAAACGGTACATGTCGGATACCAAACTGGCGCTTCTCGTATACAGTCCATTTGAAATTGAATTAGGCCCTATAGTTGTAGTTTATATACGACACTGACGCTGTTAGGCGATATTGTCAAATGCCTGTTCGTGGATAGTTTGTCGTTTCATTTTGTTTAAACATATGAAACACGAGTTTTCTGTTAAAGAAAGAGTAAGGATACATATTGGATAATAAAATATACGACGAGTAGAGTAATCATATTACTGTAGTTAAAAAAAAGATAGATATAGGTATTGAATATTGAAAAACTAAAAATGTAGTTACCTTTTTTTTACCTTTATGAAGCAAATCAGTTTAATAGTACCTGAGGTTGATCACAAATACGACGCTGCCAGATGACTACGATGATAGCCTCGTGTACAAGTATACCCGGTAATTACGCCTCTGATTATGAGAATCGCAGTGGTAAAATAATAATCCTTTCGCCAAAACGAATAGTCAAATTCTTCTTTAATTAAATACTTCAATCTTGCTGATAATTCCACAAAGTCTTTGCATTAATTTAATTATTGTAATTTCTGTAAAAATATGCGGTAATGTTTTGTTGAATTATCTCAACCAAATTTAATATTTATGTAGAATTAATTCATCTAAAATCTATAAAAAGATATTATCGTTTATCACTTGTATGTATTTTGTAAGTCATGATAAAAAAGCAGATCTCTCTCTGTGTTGTTTGTAAACATATCTACAAGAGAATTCCGTGTTCTACTTAGTGGATAAAACATTATCAGCAAGTAGATAGAAAGGTTGTCGCAGTCAACTTACAAGATCAAATAATTAGCTAATGAATTTCGGGCGCGCGCTATTTTACTTCATAAATATTTTCCTTATGGCCTGTTACCACGAGCTGTCGATAAATTTATGGAAGGGACGACGTCTCCTGAAATTTTATGTTTCCTTTCCTGGCCACTCGTCTTTTATATTTTATTACGCCAGGTCCTTTTAAGGTGAAATGATAGCTGTTATTTAGAAATTTAGAAGGTCGTATCAGTAACTGACTGGTGCTAGTTCTTAAAAATGTCATTTTAATAAAAAGTATAAAAGTGCAACTCACATTTTCTAAATCTATAATCATTTTTAAAGTTGACCCTTATATGTAGCTACTAATACATCCATGTTTTAGTTTAACTATTAAAAGCTTAATTAATAACCTTGCTATATTACCAGCTGATGAAATATTCGATATCTACGTATTACTTGTAAGTAACTGGCCTTAACAAATATTGTTAGGAACCAATACGAGTAATGTGGATATTGATTAGACCAGCCTAGTGCGACCCTCAAATATGCCGGAGCCACATTTCTGCCACCTGTGTCACGGCCGCAGCAATAGTTTGAAAAACTCCCCATATTCCCGGCCGTATTCCGAGCGAACTCGCATCATTGTAATATTCACCTAGTAAACACTTTTTCTTTTTCAACATCCTTTATGTAACTGTTGGGAAAATTCTCTAAATGGGTATTACAAATGCCGAACAATTTTTCCACTGTAACAAAAAGCTTTTTATGCTTTGAGCATCTTTGGCGCTTACACCATTGTCTTATAAATATATTACGTGTAGATTTTATTAGGATGCCAGACAACATGTATTACAATGTTGTTATTGAGTGTCTTTGATCTTTAAGTGATATACCGTTTAATAAATTCCTTGAAAATGACAGGGTAATACCAAATTAGATGGCATTGGAGGTTACTTTAAAATCACGTAAGTTTAGCCGTTTTACTTACAATTGCTCGTCTAATAGGAACAAAAAAAGGAAATTAACACGTGCTTAAATGACGTACTTATAAATAATATTTCATCGCATATATCTGCAAAGTTTAAATTCATATACTCCTTACCCATCGTTATTTGGCAAAAGCAACAACAGTATGTAGTAAGCACAACAATTATGATTATTTCCTTTTAGGATTTCACCCGTCATCTTTTGTCCCGTCCGCTTATTCCAGCTTCGTCCCTATAGTTAATTAACGTGGGTGCTTGCGGGGCGAGATTTTTTATGTTCTCTCCATACGTGGGAATTATCCTGTAAGCTACGTGGGAGAGGGCGGTCTAATTCCTTTGTAACGATATTTCCTTTAGTTTTCCTACCAGCACTAATGGCTGTCGCTGTCCTCATGCTATTAATTACTTGTTCGAGAATAATGGAAATCTGAGTTTACATACTATTCCATTGAGTTTTATGTTCTTTTTAACGTTATAGATTATGTAGAATCCACGTATTTACAGGTATTTGTACCACAGTGTTTGGAGGTGTTGTGTTTGTTGACACAAAACTAAAACGTGTTTTTAAATTTAAATAGCAAACCTATCTAGATATGATTAATGATAAGATGTGTAGATGGCCGCAGACGTATAAATCAGAGTTTCTGAATTCTGCCTTCATCAAGAAAGCAATTTAAAGAAAAAAATCATTAAGATTTAAAAATACAATAACGGGGGCATATTAATCGTATAACACATTTTTCACACATACCTGTACAATGCCCCTTTAAAATTGTAAGCGAAGTGGCCGGGTTAAAGTGATGTATAAAAACGCCGGCATTACACTGAAAAGACTTTGAACACTCAAAAGCCATTAATTACTCGTAATTAATGTAATAGTTAGTCCATTCTATGGCATGAATAAAGTTTCAAGTATAAAAATGTCGGAAAGTGGCGCTAGTAACTAAAGGCAATTTACGCTAGTGGTCGCAAATTGAGCAAAGATTTGGTCCCAGTGCCGGTCTAATGACCGCTCTAAGAATTCTTGCGAGATGAGAGCCTTGAAGATAGCGAAGAACCCTGCGGCCATCGTTCTTTAGCAACTAACGAATCTCAAAATGTTAATTAATTGGGGCATAATTACAAAATCGCCACTTTATACCTAAAAGTTGCTCGATATTTCGATAGAATTTCGGTTGCTTCATTAAAGATATGTCAAAACAAAAATGGCTGTCGTAGGGTCTGTCGATAGAAGTGAAAACTTGTATCATAGAATTGTAGTATTAATATTGTAAATTTCATTATGTTTAAATTAAAATTATCAATATCAATCTAAATTTAAAATAAGAAAATAAATAATATAACATTTTCAAACGCCAATTTGAATACGAATATCAAAATAATTAAAAACGCTATTTACTGACGCGAACACAAAGATTTTTCCCCAAAGTCGTGTAACGCGACTACAGAAGTTATAACTTCAAACACTTGTAATTAAAACTTATTTTATGCACGCTAGACAAATATAGCCCTTTATTTAATAGTTTATTTTTGGAAGGTGAAGTATTCAAGAATATCATATTATAATAGCTATATATTCTGCTTCTACAATGAAATATGGTAGAATTTTTATTGCACACAGAATTATCATAATCTGCAAGTCACACTTAAAATCATGAAACTGAAATACGATTATAGTACAGCTCTCCAAGAAAACGAAGTCCATCTTAAATCAAAATTTAAAATCCTAAATTGCAGACGACGACAGTGCGAGGGTGTGAGCCCGGGTCGGGCGGGCGCTCAGCACTAAATCTCGCCGAGTACATTACCGTTTTCCAATATCTAAAGCAAAGCGCTCAACGCTACTGCGCTCCAGCAGAATAACAAAGAACTGCGTGCTTGAGATATTGAGCACTAATGGACTGCGGTATTTGTGTAACGTCCTACTTAATGATTGTATGTTTAGCCATGTAGTGCAATTATTAATCTTAACTTTTTAATGAAGTTTCTCAACGCTGGTAGAAATTGCCACGTAACCATAAAACGCTATGTTCCTAGTTGGTAACGCTTAAGAAAACTTAGCTAAACTCATACACACATACACACATCTTCACGCCAAATCCCTAACGGGGTAGGCAGAGAGTATTGAGTGCCAAATGACACGGTTCTGACATTTGACACTATTTGTGTGGTCTGGTGAAAATATGGCTGACACATAACCTACATATACCTATATGAATTAGAATACTAGATCGGTCCGACAAGATTTATTTTTTCGATTGTTACAACATCACCAGGTAAAAAAATGAAACATGTTTTATACTTCTCGAAAAAATTGTAAACTCTGTGTATTTAAAGCTCTTTATATAGTTGCCAATACGAAAGTATTAAGTCGTTTATTAAATTTTATCTGTCTTTGCAGACTATTGACAACCCGGGCTGGATTAATTTAATAATTGCTACTTTTTCCCCTGTTTTCTAAAAATAACGAAGCTCGGATAAATTTTAGTATAAAGTCAACGTTTACGTAAACAAGTAATTATTTTATACATAAATCGTTTTTAGGTAGCAAATGAGCGTGCAGTCCATCTGATGGTAATTGAACACTGCCGTCCATTGACATTTGTGATCATCCCCGAGTTCGATTGTATCGTATTTGAGGTTGACCACAGATGCGTTGCTACCCTTGACTAAGATATTCGCCTCGCGTTTAAATATAGCCGGCAACCACGCTTTTGCAAACCGAAACACAATTAATTGCTTTACATAGGATTATTATGTGTTACAGAGGAGTAAGATGATTATGTGTCAGTGGGACCGCCCCGGTCGAACTACATGAGTTCTACCACCTAGCAAATTTCATTTACAATTAGTTTGAATATACTCTCCTAGCCACATAGACGTTTAGCTTTGTTTATTGTTGCTCCATCGAACATGTTATGTAGATCCATATAGCATACATGGTGGAGGATTATTTCCGCACAATCAATCACGGCCGAGATGAAGGCGCAACACCAGTGCAGAGCCACGGTACGTACGAGTAACTCATTGATAGCTGCCATCATTGAGCCAATCGATACGGATTGTCGGATTAATTCGCTTAGTTATAGCATCACATGTTTATTGTATTGTGGTGTACGATGGATACGTTTGATAAACGGAGATGTAGAGCACCAAAACGGTTTAGGAAAAAATATTTTGACAAATGTAAAGCATTTGAAAAAGCCTTTAGCATTTTAGGGTTCTAAATTTTTTACGCTTACTTATGATAGTTGATAGCAGGATTTGAGCTACAATCTATACCCCATTGCTAAATTAATTTCTTACACTGTAATTCCAGAAAATTGGAAGAAATCATCCCTGCTTTACTTCTTGTTCTCGGATTGTAGGATTTAACTGAAAACGTATCACATATAACTAATCTTGTAAAAAGGAAACGGTTTGCGCAATATGAACTAATATTAAGAAAGTTACCTGATACATTTCCTTTACAGGTTGCTTGCAATATAAGTTACCGAACATACGTGGAAAGCGAAATACCACTTACGTCTCCATATTACTAACATAGAGCTAGAATGTGCATTCTCTTGTTAGGTCGAAATCTACAATTATGTCGTTACATCACTACGAACTAACTTGTATGCATTGTTGAGAGTAGGCACACAATAGAAACATTAGTATGTAAATGTTGGGAAGATTCAACATGAGAAAGTATAATGAAAAGAATAAAATAAGTCATCACGTCAATTGTATTGTCATATACAATTACAGATTTTGTACTCAAAGAAATGATATGTAAATAAAATGAAAATGCGAGTGGGAAAAGTCTAAAGAGATCATTCAAGCCCGGGAAGATTGAAGAGTGCGCTTCCAGAGCAGATCTGCACCACTCATCACTAAACCAAACCAAACGATAAAAGCCATCGATATGGATATTTAAATTTATCCACTTAGTTAATTTACCACCACGGTCTCATTTACTTTTGACATTCAATTAATATTTTATCTTCCCCGGTATTCTATAAATTTAAAATTACATTCCCTGAACCGTTTGTATTTGGCAAATTTCCATGCAACGATAAAAGCAATATATTTTTGTTGTTGTCGTTGTTGATGTCTGTGAATTTTGTGAAAGCCGCTTATGAAATCTGAATGGAATTAATTTTGCTTTCAACCGATTGGTAAATGCTATTATTTATGATGTTGTTGTGGTTATTGACGTGTTTATTAAACCGAGTTATATTTATCTAAGTGAATATGCAACAAATAAATTAATCGAGCATATTTTACCAGCTTTAGTTATAACTTATGCATGGACGATAACCGCTCTGTGGTTGAATATAGTTTAAATAAATTAGGTTTTAAATAATTTAAAATTCAATTTACAGTTAGGGGTTTGGTGCAGTAACAAAAGAAAATAAAGGTATCAGCTGTAAATCTGTCTATTGTGTAATTACACAAGCGGACAATCGTCCAAGACGGGGAAAACATTTTGCAGTGAGAGAAAATCTTCCGAGATAGACAAAAGATTTTGCAACGAGACCATTAAGTGTCAGTGAGAAAACATAAAACAGAAATAGTATAAAATAAATAAAAATAATCGTAAGCCCACGCGTGAAAAGCGCGTCTGAGCGGGCGCTGGGCGGCGGGCGGCGGTCGGGCGCTGCTCCGGGAGGCGGCGCCCGGCGTCGGCAGCGCTCTGTTGCCGCGCTATATGGCCCGTGAATAATCCTCCCGTAATACTAGATGTAATGGTTTGGAATTAAACAATTAGCTGTTTCTTTCTGCCTCGTCAATGATGGAGCTGCGCCTCAATGCTACCGAACACAGAGTTCCGTTAAAATTATTTGTCTTCCATTAACCGACTGATTCATTTAAAATTACTTCGTTATATGTGCTACTGAAATAAATTACTTTATATGGTGATTTTTAGAGTCTCGTGCCCAAATGGTGGCAACGAGACTCTATTTCTGCTTTTCGTCCTTCCGTCTGTTTGTTATAGGGCTTTATAAAAATTGATAAAAATGTTACATGTCTTGAGTCAAAAAGGTAGTAAAATTTTATAGAGTGTATTTTACTATTGGCACTATTAATATATAATTAAATTTAATAACACCATTTATTAACTAGTTTGAGTTCATCTAATATCCCAATTTGATTTCAACGCCTTCTGTGCCACCTGATTCTATGCCAATTTTATGACGTTTAATTAATTTTGTAGCAATATTTGTATTTGTTTTCTATTTAATATTGAGTATAATAATCAAAATAGTAGTATATATAAAGAACAATCAAAAACTATCCATGTATGTATTCCACATATAACCTACATTCCACATATAACCACGACCATTCTTTAACAGTAAGTTCGAAAGGCAGCCAAATTAAAATGGAACTGTTTGAGTCACGTTTGCCGCCGCGTTGCCAGCTGTATTTAGAGTAGAACGTGCGAGGAGACTAAGGAAATTCTATTTCGTGAAAATTTAATAAAAAATTCGTTGGATTTAACACATATTCGTAGCTTGTATTTCTTTTATAGAATTATTTTCTTTCATTTCATTTTCGTAACATTTGCTTCAAATTCATATATTTGTTGCAAATTAATGATTCTTTTTCTATCAGTAATTTGTTTTTTACATAAATAACATTATACCTAACAGCATCTTCAACATCATTATCATCATACGTTTATAAATTTAAGAATATTATTTTTGAAGTATAGTTCGTACCAAATATATTGTGTGACAAAATCCAACCTATGTAGTTTCTAAAAACACTTGCAAACCGTCGTCCCCTTTGTATTTGTTCTCTGAGAGATGAGAATTTTCGTAGAGTTAGATAAACTTCCGGACAATCACGATCCTCTTTGGATTCAGTTCGCGAAAAATAGAAATATGACAAATTGTGTTTCCAATATTTTTTCCGAGGAACTCGTGATCTCCAACCATACATTTTTAAGCAACCGGGATTTTCTAAACAAGTAATACAAATAAAATGGTACGAAGAGCATTTTTCGATTCTCTCAACATTCAAGACAATGTTTTATCGTTACGTTTTGTTTGGGAATGTCATTTTCATTAAGATAAATACTAATTTAGGACTTAGTTTGATACTGGCTATCAACCGTGACATCGCCGGCGACTCGGCGCGCCCTCGCGACCCGCCCTTCGCTTTAGGGTCGGCCACTTTCCGACGCGTATCTTATCTTTGAATAATTACGTTGTTGTTTTGTATTGTTATTGTTCTACCACCGGCTCTTTGTTTATTTTTTTCTTATGTGACTGTATAAGGGTCGCCCTGTCGGCCCCCTTTGCTTTATTATTTAATTTTTATCAGATTATTGACTGAGGTTTGCTAATTTCCTTCCGAAAAGAGTTTTCGAGTAAAAAGCGTGCTAGAATTGTCAAGGCTATTTGTTATAAAAATATCACAATGCTTACTACTACTAACCAAGCAGTTTATTTAAAGTTAGCGAAGTAGGCAGGAATGTACGACATCGACCCTTCGTTACCGTAGCTATTTTTTCTTTTTCTATTTTTGTTACGATTTGTTCTTAGTGCAAACAGACGTGTAGCAACCAATTGATTCAATGAAATCAAAAAATCTTCTGTCTGCCCTTCCATAAATCCCGTTTACCTTTACAGTTATGTTTTATGTGTTACAGCATCGTAAAAGCAATTCGTAGCGTAATACTGAGATATATCGATATAGGACACTCATACGTGTCGGCGACGGCGTCGTGCAGCCAGCGCTGCACCTGAGAATATTGCCACGTAAATCAAATTTCTTATTTCGCCTCAACACTTATTCCCGCCTTAGATGCTTACCAAAAGCCGCAACTGCAACTCAAAAAGAAAATAACGTACAGGTTTTTTTTTAGGTGTTACTTTTACTCAACGTAGCTACTTTCGTATTTTTAAACGGCATAAAATGTCGGATGATTGTAGATATTGGACGTGCCCCACGGTTTTGATTTTAGTTTAATCAATGCATATGTTTAAAATTGGTATATTTCAAAAATGACATCTTTGGTCATAAGTGTTTACATAAATGTATATTGCATTTTTAGGAATTTATGTGACCATAGAAAGTGAGTAGGTTACGAGTTACTTTATTTTGAAAATACTAGCTGTGCCCGCGGCTCCGCCTGCTACCCCTCCTTTTAAGGGTTGAATTTTTATGGCCTAAAACACGGCCGGGGATCGTCTCGACAGATAAATCAAGTTCGCATCAAAATCCGTTAAGCCGTTTTTACGTGATGCGCGGTCAAATAAACAGACAAACAGATAAACAGATAAACAGAC
>DWNR01002034.1:0-13770 GCA_018250455.1 Polygonus leo | reverse complement strand
AATGACTCACACATTAATTCATTTATATTATATAAATATTATATTTATATTAATTATTTATACTGAGATGTTCACGTTTTATGTTTTGTACATCTAACGTGCATTTTGCTGTCTTGGTGATTCACTATCAATTGTTTAAGTGACTTTGGATATCATTCGTAATGGAGGGAGTATTAGAGGGAGGGAGATAGTACCTAGTTAATCAAGGCAAAATTGGAATACTTAACATACCTTTGGTAACATGTATATTTTCCAGACATATATAATTCTACTTCATGTTATCTTTCTTCAAAGACAATTTTGTTTTTTGAAAGACACATAATTAAGAAAAGAAAAAAAAAACAACATTATGCTTTAGGACTCCAATCCGAAGCAAAAGCATTTAAAAGCTGTATTCATGCCATTTATCTAATAAGATTTATCAAGTAGTCTGCTAGTTTAAATATTAAAGAGTTTTATGTACCTAACTAATTTAAAATTCAATCTCAATTTCAATAAAACAATGATATGTCAATGCTGTGTTAATTTCTTTGTGTTGTAAAAGTGAGAAAAGATCGGCAATCAGCAATATAATAACATAAAAGATATTAAATTGCGTTGTTTCATAAAGTATATCACATAAGAACAATTTAAGTACTTTCTTAAATTAGTCGTATAATTAGCTAGCGTATATGTAATCAATATTATGCACACATACATTATTACATCAATTGTACTCGTATTGGCCTAACAAATCGTAAACAATAGGCACATACATATGCAGTGACGTTACGTAAATGCGCTGTAATAATATGATTATTCTAATATATATTGGAATTAATACACGTAATATTTTTAGCATATTCATATAACAGTATGTTACATAAAAATATATTATTTTTTAATATATGAGCCGTATTGAATAAAGTATACATTAATGTCAAAAAATCTTGCCGTTTGGTAAAACTGGCATAGTTAGACCGGGGCGATACCACCGCCACCCGGCTATGCTTCGAGATGCAATTCTTTTGTTTCGGATTTGGAGACATAGTTGCCCTCTTACACAAGAGTCAAACTTTACTCTTCGCGGGTAGCAATCTTTAGTTAAACTTAGGTACGATTCAATCGTACTTGTTTGATTTCATACGTCCACGGGTGCGGAAGTGGTCACTTACCACCAGATAGCCTCCATCCTCAATTGCTCCTTTTATATGATACAAAAATTAGTCCGTTACATTATGATACCTTTCTTCGAGCGTATTCTACCAAGTGTACATGAAAATCAACTTTTTTCGAAACCACTGGACTTGATTTTGATCGAAATATAAATAAATCCTTGCTTCGTCTTAATAATGTCAAGTTATATGCAACTGATCCAAGGATATTAAGGCAAATTTTAGTCATATAAGGTACCTTGAGTCCTGTCCTTTGTAGTGAGAGGATTTTTAATGTCTGTAATATCCACATTATCTACCTACTACTACGTCCATTAGATAAAAAATGATTTCAAACAATACCACTCACCTCACTCTGGTTTGTAAACAAGCGAAGTAAGTTTGCCCATAACCACCATTACATTATTGCCAACGATTTACTACGTACAGTCGTGAATGTAAAAATTAAAAACAAACCATTAAACCATTTTATACGAGAATCCCTAACAAGGCCGCTTCCCTTAACCGGATCGGGAGCACACCTGGGTACTCGAAATTTGCCCTAAAAGGTCCCAAACGACAATCTTACCCAATATCAACTTGACGTAAAAACCAATTTGGTGCGAGACAAATTATGTTTTAATAGCATAGTATTACGATTTATATTTGATTCGCGGTGAGGGTTACCATCGGTAGCTATTGGACATAAGTCGTTCCGAAAGCAAGGAGTGCCGAGATGGTAGATTTTTAAAATGGAACGTTTGATTTGCATTTGAATAAGAGCCCCCGGCGACCCAGGTGCGCGCCGGTACAATCGGACTCGAAAAGTTTTGGACATTTTTTTGCTACGAGGTGGTAAAATTAATATGGATGACCGTTTGTAATAGCCGGTGTTTGTCCAATATGATTAGCATGCGAATTAAAGTTGTTGTAAAGTTTAGTTGCAGATTCATTTAACTTTTAATATGGGCAGTGTGTGCTCCACAGAATTTTTAAAATTTTGTTTGATTTACATTTATTTGTCATTATTTCCTTTCTTTCTGAAGACCATTGTTTATATTCTGAATAATTATATGAATTAGAAACGAAAAAATTGTGACACAAGGATAAAAACATTACAGTTATTGAATGTTAAAAAACATAACGTCTAAAGTTTTTGGTGGGAAAAAATATTTAAAAAAATCTCATATAATAATGTGATCGACTGTACTTTCATTAGGTCGTGAGTTCCATGAGTTTTACTCAACAATTGCACATAAGGGTGATATACACGTGTTACTTACTTGTGAGTAGGTACTTCCAGTTACTCCTTCCGGTCATGATTTGATTCTTCATATTAAGTCATTTTGAGTTTCTGTAAATATTTTTAGTTATATTTTTTTTATTTAACAATAAAAAATAGGTTTAATAGATCAAATTCAAATTATACTGATTTGGTTGTATGTCCAATAGAATGTGAAATCACGCTTGACATACCATAATGTATCTTGATCTTATTATGCCGTGTATCGGACCCAATCAGCGTACAGCTCTTCTCTAGTACAAAGACAGAGCTAACAGACATATAAGCATATGAATAATAAAGCCGTTTCACAAGTCTATTATTTCATCTTTCGAATTATTGAACTGTTTATATATCTTATAGTTGTTAAACATTTGGCCGGAACGTCTATCTTGAAGTCGTTTGAATGAAACTAAAAATTAATTTACGAATTATTTCCACGGAACAAGCAAGTACCTACCATAAGTGCGGTAAAAACTCCCGATGAGCTTGGGAACGTAATAAGAACACGTCCACTACACATAATATTTTTTATCTTCAAGTAGGGCGTGTTTGAGGCAACGACTCGATCTTATTCTGCCCCCATTGTTTGAGTTTTTATTATTATCTCGAACAAAGAGCGCGTAAACGGTAGCACAAGTTATCGGTGCCTGTGATCAACCTTATACTACGTTTTTTAATTACTTCTTCGAACGAAAACCGAGATGCGTTTTGTGCGGGCGCGATACGCGATCCGCTAGAATTTTTTTCGCGCGCTTTTCGGTTGGAGTGAAGCTTGACGTGACTCTCGGTTTTTGTTTTTTGGCGTGGGAACGCCCGGTATTGCAATTCGCGTTCGATTTGAAGTTCCAATTTTGCAGATGACGTAGGAATGTACCAACGATTTTGCAGGATGTTGTGCATATTCATGTCGGTTGAAATTTTAGTTAGAAAAGTACCTGCATGGAATTTGGCTTAGATGGTTTATATGTTGGTTATGATCTGTTACGCTTGTTTTACATTTTAATGGTTGAAAATTAAAAACTTACGTATTATGTACTTTCGTTCTTTGGTATTAATTGAATGCACGTTATATTGATGAATATACCTTTTTCTTTCTAAAACATGTGAACTTATAGGAAATTACTGCCGTCCATGGACATCAGTAATCATCCCCAAGTACGACTGAACTAAATGAGTTGTACTAAATGAGTTAAACCACCTGGCCTACCAAAAGATATGTGTAGGAAATTGCACTTATTTTTCCAATAGCTCTAGAAAAATAGAGTTGAATAATTCTAAGATTCGAAATATTACTTATTTGACGTTACAATACCTTATGTAGTAATTAGATTCTGACGCAAAAAATATAATATAAAATAGGTATAACTTGTTTATCTTATGTATATAAAAATGTTTCTTCCTTGGTCATGGCATCACGCGTGAACGGCTGGACGAATTTCACTAATTATTTTTTTGTTGTGTTTGTTATTGCCACAACATGATTCTTTTACTAACTAGCTTTTTTACTAACAACATTTATAGTTAAGACAGGACAACGCCTATTGGGTCAGCTAGTTACAAAAAAAAGTGAACTTTAAAGTTATTAGTGCTCGTCGTTCGTCGCTTGGAAAATGAAAACAGCATGTGAAAGTAGCCACTCGTTATGTCGCTTTCCCTTGTACACAATAGCCTTGTAAATTACTATACGAGTGTTTATCTACATATAATAAAATGATAACTGACTGTTTGTCTGTGTATGGACGCATTAAGAAAATTTAAAAAGAAAGAAAGAAGAAAAACACTTATTTCGATAAACAACAAAGATTATTACGACAACGTAGGCTCATAAATTATAACCATATTCAACATACAACTATGACAATATACAAATTAAAATAAAGGGTAATAAGATAGGGGTGAAAAAGAATCATGTAATCCAAAAGAATTAGATTTTGTAAAACTTTTATTAATGATATTACGTCTTTTATAACGTCTATACGTAAGTATGTTTGTAGGTACGCGTATCAGGCTTGCTACATAAAATATGCATAAAAAAGAAAAATATAACGTTGTATCATTTACATTTCGCGTATACATTCAAAAACGTATCATTCAATTCTTCATTCGTGTCGAAACCCATACAGGTTCTTATTTTCTGTGAAGTGCAACATTGTTATGCAACTTTATTAAGATTTAGATACCTACCTCGCCTTAGACAACAATTTAAATCTTTTATTATAGGTATCTTCCTATTAATCAAGAAGAAAGTGTTTTAAATGTTAATTCATAGGCATTTTGAAATGTTATTCATTAAATCACGAAAAGATAATCCAAACATATGCATAAAATAGTTTAGATCGCAACTTTTGATTCCAGCGCACTTATCGTGTACGTTGCCAAAAAGTTATGAACTATGTAAGAGGGGTCTCGGAATAACAAACGCACGGAACTTGTTACCGCCGCGCCACGAACCGTGACTCAACTATTGACCTCGTTAGTTCGAACAAAACGCCACCAGTGCACGTAAAACAACCGCGCCACTTGACGTTCGCCTTTTCCTCTCAAAAATAACTCATCTCGGCTTTTCACGAGGTGTCATTAAGTCGGTGGCTTTGTCGCGCCCGCGCCCGCTCTCGCCGCCGCGCCCGCTCCCGCTCCGTGCGGTAATGACGCGCCACTCAACACCCGGTTGTTTTTTACCTCATTAACAAAATGCTTTCGCGATTAATGTTTGCGCTACGATTACGGTAAATATTCCCGCATTGTGCGCCACGAAGATGGGCTTCTTTTTGGTAACTGGATACATTTAATACTCGCGAGTTTCCATTCATGATAAAAATATTTTATGTTAAGTATATTTTAAATTCTAAAGTCGCAGTATAACAGCGCTTTCGTTATAATTAAAATTAATGTAGCAAAGCTTCCATCGATTAATAAGAATATGCGTAGGTAGCGTAATTTAGCGCGTGCGAACCAAAATATCGGTGGGGAGCTTTATTAATTTTATGGCCAAATATTTTCCCCGAAGAAAATGTGTGGACAATAATTTTTGATTTTCCTGGAAGCAGCCCTCGAGCCGACCTCCGTTCTTTTAATTACTGCGGCGCCCGCCCAGGCCTCGAGAAAATATTTAGCCGCGTCCGCACCAGCCCTTCGTAATTACTAATGACCTTATACTTGTATATACTTACATATATTATGGACCATTGATTCTAGTTTATTTTCCGGCCATTAGGTAAATGTATTTTATTCAGAAATGATTTTATAGAAAGTTTTGTATTAGGCATAATTATTACGTAAACAAAATGGAGTTACGTGTTTTTGTAGGTAGTCTACATTATAGTGGTAGGTTTGATTTGTATTTGTGAGGTATATTATTTGTTACTGTCTTTTATTGATATTGAAATATTGTTGGAATATTGTTCACATAATCTTGTAATTTAATGTAATATTATTACATGTAAACTTACTTTTTGTACCTATTTTGTACACCTCATTAACTAGGTTACAGAACCAATTTTGACATTTAGATATCTTTAGATAGATAGATTTAGATATATTAGGGCATATTTATAAGTGTAAAATAGATGTAGTACACGTCTTATATTTTTACTATATAAACGTAAATGTAAACTTCTATTCTAAAAGTCTGTAGTGTCGGCGGCAGTGATCCATTAAAGTCAGTTCACATAGCAATCATGCACATATCTATTAGACAAACAAGTTTAGTTTCAATATAGCATATAAACAAGTTGTACCGTAAAAGTACGTACCTACACCATCTTCGTCGGCGACGTAAAAATAAGAGGAAATACTCGGAGCAAATTAGAGACTGGTTTCCGCAATAAGAGTGGACCAGGGCTCCCTATTAACCGAGGCCCATATTGTTGTATTATTTTTCATCTGCCCTGCCTTCGGGCGTTGTTTTGCATTCTGTCTTTTTTCCGTTAGACGCAAGTATGAGCGAAATTGCAAGACGTATATTTTAAAACATATTTTCTATAAATTATGTATATAGTCACTGAATGATTTAGTGACGCGTCAGTCAGTGATATTAATTTTCTGAAACAAACATAAGTTTGAAAAATCGGAGGTTCACAATTAAAACTCTTGAATTTGGTCATTATTATCAATCAATGCTTAAAAATATGAATTATCGGTTGCTCTTCGCTAAAGGAAAACGAGAAACGAGACGAGAAATCTACGTTTCTAAGAGATTCAAAATATATTTAAGGGTATTTGAAGTAGGTATATGATATAAGCCACGGATTGTGTATCGCCTCGATGGTAACTTTGTTAGATCTTTTAAATTTACAAATTCATTAAAATAAAATCGGTTTCAAAATTATTTTTATTCCAT
Source organism: Polygonus leo (assembly GCA_018250455.1). Classification (NCBI taxonomy): domain Eukaryota; kingdom Metazoa; phylum Arthropoda; class Insecta; order Lepidoptera; family Hesperiidae; genus Polygonus; species Polygonus leo. The sequence goes on along the minus strand of DWNR01002034.1, from coordinate 7,013 downwards.
GATTTGGTAATCAGTCTCATTTTAAATAAAAGTTTATTTCAGTTTACATGCATTATCAAAGTTTAATTTGTTAGAAAAACTAAATTACTAACTAAAATAAATATTAATATGAAGTCGTATATTAATTAAGCCATTCGCCATTAAAAAGAGGCGAGAAAGCGCAGATTATACGTATATAATTTATCGGCAGCTATTAAAATGGTTAGTTAAGTCCGATGAAAAGCAATTAATCGATCGCGCCTCTTCACATTAATTTCATAGCAATTAATATATACGAGCGATTCGACAATTAATTGGTGCAAAAAGAGCCGGGGATCCGCTTTGGAGTCGCAACGGAATCGCGGCGGGATCGCAGTAAATCACGGCCGCACAATGCCGGCAGGTGGCGGCGGCGTCGCGCGATAATGCTCGCGTTTAATTACGCGGAATAATTAGTGAAGGGAATATTTTCCGGGCTCTAACTATCTCCGCCGTCTTCCGGCGATAACTAGGCGGTAATTGCGGATTAACCTCGCATTCACAAATTTAATAGGTGCTCGTATAGATGCCTACCGCAATCGTACCCCAATAACGCTATTTGTTTAGTGACGCCGAATTAATTGTTTCCCGGAAAACATTCAGCCTTTGAACGCTTGACATAAGCTGTTTGCGAACGTGTATTCGATGTTTGGGCGGAATTTGACGACAAAGCCGCTTTATACATATGAGAATTTGCTATTTTATTAAGTAAGTGCTGATTTAAAACCATTTTCCAAGAATCGTATCGAGAGCGACACGTCGGATAATAGAAAAAAAATTAATATCGTAAAGTAAGCTCAACTGAACATCCAATATTTTAAGCCGCCCAGCGGCACCCATGGCGATTGTTTTAGATCGCGTCCTGCGGGAACATCCGCGCAATATTGCGCACGTCACGGCACGTGCTGCCAATGTAATTTGCGCTTTATGGCACGTGAATAATTCGCGATAATCCCTCCCCCCCGCGTCGCCTCCACAACGTCTCCACGGCTACGTTTGATCTCCATGATAGAAGGTGAAAAAATAATAATATAAGCGTATTTGCCGCTCACCTGTGACAATTCGTCCGAAGTGTACTTATTACCGACCCTCGAGGGTGGCTAGTTGAGCGTGAACTTTTGATATCGGCGCGAAATATTAATTTCTCAACGCCAATAAACATCGGAGCGTACGTAATGCTGGCAAATTAAGCTGAGTGCCTTTAATATTATTTTGTTGGAGATTTTAATTATGGCGCGATATTGCCTCGTAGTGCCGTCGATGAAAATTATTTTAGAGCTAATTAATTTTGTTTTGAATAGCTTAGGAAGCATCGGTCCGCTATGGCAACAAATTTTACATAATACGCTCAAATATTAATAACGAGGAATAAGTACTTCACCTAGAGATTTATTATTTGTATTTGCTTGTACCTATACAAATTACGTTTACCTAAGTTTAATAACCATGTTTACTATGAATTAATTCTAAAGAAGATACTGACATGTTTTACAGTAGGAACTTACCAAATAAAGTATTTGGACGTTTATTAAAAGTTAGTAGACGTAGGTGTTTCCCAGTTCCCCAGGTAGAACTTAAGCAGTTCGACCGGGGAGGTACCACCGCCACCCTCAAAATTCTCCATGAAGCAATTTATTGTGTTTTGGTTTGGAGAGGCGTGGTTGCTGGCTATACTCAAACGCGAGGCGAACATCTCAGTCATTAAGGAGAACAACGCATCCGTGGTCAAGTACCATTTAATGGTACTCGGGGATGATCACAAATGTCCATGGGCGGCAATGACCACTTACATCAGGTGGACTGCATGCTCGTTTGCTCGTTTTTAAGTGGTCATTGCCGTACGATTACGATTAAGTACGATTGACCCAAGGTTGACCACAAATGCGTTACTACCCTTTCATTGTACTGAAAGTATTGAACGATTCCATCAGTTCCTTTTTACGCATTTACTTAAATATTCCCATAACACAAAAATCAATTTGCTTATTTGTTTCTTTCTTGAATCTTCTCCATCAGCAAAGTTTTGTATTTCCTGACAGATATTTCTCGGAACAATCACCAAGGCACCTTCTAAGAATGTGTGCTTCTTAGGTGACTTAACACCATCGGGATTCAAACGCAAGCTTAAAATAAAAAAAAATGTGAAAACATTCAGTTTTTACATTAAAATCGAACAACGTTTACACATCTCATCCACATGCATAATTATAAAAACAACACAACCTGTATATTCAACTTAAAAATAAAACACGGAGAATTTTATTTTCGGAACGTTTCCATTGAAGAGCAATTACCAATATTACTTAGTAGTGCTTTGAACGCCAGATGGCGTTGGGGTGATCATTTAAAAATCACTGCACATTGTTCGGAGCGCAACTAATTGCAGGGAAAGTGGGGTCGAATGGACTCCGGAGCTAAATCATTTTCTAATAGAAACTTGGTACCTACCCACGTACCGCTTTGATTTTTGTTTTGATTGCAATGTTTGCTTTAAGTACTTTTTGTGTTAGTGGAATTCTATAATAGGTTATACCTAATATTAAAATTATTTTATAAAAAGGATTGCACTGTCATTTTCATTGGTCAAGATTGTTTTTTTAATCTCTTAAAGATAGCAAACGAGCATGCAGTCTACCTGATAGTAAGTGGTCACTGCCGCCCATGGACGTAATCACCCCTGAGTACGAGGCTTCACGGAGGATAATGAGGATGGCGGTGCGACTTCCCCGGTCGAACTACGTAAGTTCTACCACCTGGCAAGTCTACTTTTTGTGTTAGTTAAATTCTATAATAGGTTATACCTAACATTAAAATCATTGTATAAAAAGAGGATTGCTCTGTTAGTTGTTTTCATTGGTCAAGATTTTTCCTGAAATTATTATAGGACGGTGAAATGCATTTTTTTTTCTATTTACTATGAGTAAAATCAAGTTTACGACTAAGCAGATATAGGTATAGATAATAAACTTTATCACTTAAATATTTGTTGTTTGTTTTGTTTCAGATCAGAATGGATTTTACCACTAATGGGATGCTAATGAAGTAATGTAAGTTATAAACATCACCCTAAGTGTATATTTTATATAGTCTAATACTATATAGTATATAAATACTATTCCTGTTTCCTGTGCAAGATTCTGGAGCAAATGTTATACCTACTTACCTACACACATAAACACAAATTCACCAATAAACCTATTATATATATCTAGTAGTCGTCTATCTATTTTATTTAGTTACCTATGTTATGATAATTTACTTGTAAGATTGGTTAAGGTTATTTGTTCTCTTGTATAACGGCCGGTTTCAATGATCTATCTATACTAGAAGTTAAATAGCTACCAATGGTATGTATATATTTGTTATTCTTTTCCTTTTAACAGCCATATAAAAACACTATAAATATAAAGAACAATAGATAGGACAAACCTAACATAACATTGATCTATCGAGCAAAATTGACAGGCACACATAAATGACCGCTATTTTAACTTCTAGTAAAGTTAGAACTACTTCGCAACAATCCGCATGCACCATGTATGATGGTATATATTTGAGACATGCAGTATGTATACGTACGTATAGTACGGAGGGCGGTACCTACCTAACCTAACTTTATAGCATGGATTTCCGCAAAGTAACGCTTGATACTATTAACTTCCAAGTAGGGTTAGATAGAAACAGGCCATTTATCTGTACCTACGACATATTTGAATATTGTTCCTATTTAATTCGAGCATCGGAGAGCAGCCCGTGACGCTCGAATGCGCAGTCGACAATTGAATCATGTCCTATTTCCTGTGAATCACATTCATTTCCTTTTTACTCGCCTGCTCATTTGTCAATATGTTGCAGCTCGATAGAACAACATAGTTGTTCGTGAAACATCTAGATGTTTTGTGGCAGAAGAAAAAAATATGACAATAACAAAAACAATTTAAAACTTTAAGAAAATAATTCACTGTGTATGATATTATATTAATAATGTTATGAATTCTAGGTTTTATAGTATAACATCTATCATTAATACTATGACTAATTTGCAGGACAGTCCATTATGCTTTACTTAGAGATTCTTACTCATCAGGTAACCAAATTGTACTTGCAAATTGAGATGCATCTGTAACTGTTGGCTTTAAATTTTGTAGATTTTATGCTGTATAAAAGTTAGATGTAGTAATCGAATATGCAGACCATCGGATAAAAATTAATGCCAATTTTATTTCACCTTAGTTTGAACCGCGACATGTAGCATTGTATTGCTGAAAAACATTGGTAACAACCAATGACTACAAAGACGGCCACCGTTCGATGTTTAAATATAGCCGAAAATCAAACCTCTCCAAAACCTTAACACGACGATTGTTGCACGGAGTATTACACGGCTTCTATTATACAATGAATTATAGGATATTTCTCAAAATGCTAAAATTTTCTACTAGACTACGACAAGCATTTTCGGCGTCACGGATTTCTTTTAATTCGTCTATTGGTTTTAATAACGCGGAGTGCACTCAAACTCGAATTGATCTGAACCTTTTGTTCGGCTGTTTTGGAATCAATATAAGCACCAGTCGTACCTAGTTTGTATTCATTGAATACTAATAGATGTATTGTTAAGTTAATTCGCTTTCCCAGCGTAGCTATAGATGCTTCTAGGTTTTGCATAACTATTTTAAAAGATAAGTTTTTTGTGCGTACTTTTTTATCTTATAAAGGTAGCAAGCGAGCATGCAGTCCACCTAGTGGTAAATGGTCATTGCCGCCCATGGACATCAGTAATCATCCCCAAGTACGATTCAATCATACCTAAGTTTGATCACAGGTGCGTTGCTACCCCGGAGGACTAAGATGTTCGCGTCGTGTATAAGTATAGCCGACAACCACATTTCTCCAAACCGAAACAAAAGAATTGCTTCGTGGAGGATTATGAGGGTGGCGGTGCTACCTCCCCGGTTGAACTAAACGAGTTCTACCACCTGGTACTGATTTGATATAAAATTATATTATTAAACATATATATTATTTAACATAGGTTGTTGTACAAAATATTAGTCATAAGCCTGGTCAACATTTTGTTTCTTAACTATGTGTAGTATGAGAGGGTTAAGATTGCTCATAAAAATTGCTATTGTTAAGCTCACAGACATTAAAAGACTTAAAAGTGCAATAAACGTAAACTTTGTTGGCGTATAATAACCTAGATTGGTTAATAAATAGCTTATAGTATGACGAACAACATACTAAAGAGACCTTGTTCTTAAATTATTTAAGGGTACCTGCTTGAATGTTTAAAAACTTGTACTTGTGGCATGGAAGAATTCTTCTTAGGTACGCCAGGTAGTAAAATTCCTGTTATTCGACCGGAGAGGTACCACTGCCACCCTCAATCCTCCGTGAAGCAATTCTTGCGTTTCGGTTTGGCGTGGCTACTGGCGTGGCGGCTGGTTATCCTTAATCATGAGGCGAATATCTTAGTCCTCAGCGGTAGCAACGCACAAGTGGTCTAACTCGGGTGGGATTCTATTGTAATTGGAGATGATTACTAATATCTATGGGAAGCAGTGAACTCTTATATTCAGGTGGGCTACAAGCTCGTTCGCTACTTTATACGATGAAGAAGAAAAAGTACATATTATATAGTACATGTACATATACATATAGTGTGTAGGAAAATTTTTGTAATTTGTAAACTCACCCTAAAAAGTCGCTGCATAAAAAAAATATTTGGACATTTTGACTTATCGTTCCACTCGGCGGAACAATAACCTATAACCCTGGGCCCTACGCGTGCATCTCAAGATTATCAGCGTCGTAGTGAGAAATTTCCACTTTGCTTCCGCGCCATCGCCGCCCAAATGCTTTTTTAGCCAAAAAGCTTTATCACTTCCGTGGGGACGCAGGATTCGGTCATTCTACATGGATATGTAGTGTATAGATGTGCCTTGAGGCACTAAAAGAATAGTTTTGGTAATATATATATAGTAGATTATTAATTCTATTGTTATTAATTAAATGGATGAAATAATTACCTCGTTAATTTGTGGTTTGCAGAATAATATACTAACCGCTTTAACATTAATGAGACTCAAAATACACGTGTGTGAACGAAAAAAAAACGCAAAATTACAATGAATATAATATAAGTACCTACATCTAAGGTATGAGGAGAGTTATGAAAGTGGAAGAAGCTAGGCAAGTATGTCAGAATCGTGCCGTTTGGCACTCGATACTCTCTGCCTACCCCGTTAGGGATTTGGCGTGAAGATGTTTGTGTGTGTGTTTATATTTTGGTATTCAATGAGTGATATTCATATTCATATTTAGATAGCGCACCGTCCTCCTTCGTCTATTCAATAAATTAAGTCATCAAAATAGTCGGCTAACAATAGACGAAGATACATACAAAAAACGGCCAAGTTTGAGTCGGATTCACTTTTGAAAGGTTACCACCAGCACTTACCATCAGGGGCACTGCATCATCAGGTAGTCTGCTACTTTTACGAGATAAAAAAGTTGATATTGATGGACGATTTATTATAATGCAACGAATATTTAATGGTTTAATTATTCATTATTCCTTTCTTTCTTGAGTTAAGTTACATCCATTTCGAAAATATTTGCAATTTGCCTTAAGCATTTCCCCTCCGAGTCCTGAGTGCAACAAAGGCCCACGTAACGTTTGAGATGTTCCGAAAAATCAAGGAAGGCAGTCGTAAGAGCATTTAATATTCTGTTTACTGCGTTCCGTTGTACGTGACGCGGCTTTAGTCTTTCTTTCTTGCTTCATGTTATCTGAGCACATACAACCATCTTTAGAAGCCGCTGCGCTCCGTTTTCAGAATGTACATACTCGTATACATTCCACGAAGTAGATAGCATTTATTTTTATAGGGCTTTATTTCTTAGCATTGATAGATGCCAGGTGGTAGAACTCTTGTAGTTCGACCGGGGAGGTACCACCGCCACCCTCATAATCCTCCGTGAAGCAATTC
>DWNR01002033.1:0-13776 GCA_018250455.1 Polygonus leo | reverse complement strand
CTGAGGTAACAAACATAAAAAAAAAAAAAAAAAATACAGTCGAATTGAGAACCGTCTCCTTTTTTGAAGTCGGTTAATAATGTTTCAATTCGAGCCAGTATTTCCTGAGATTAGCGCGATCAACCAAACAAACAAAAAATTTACAATTTTATAATATTAGTATGCATATTCATTCATCACAACATATAACTATACTGTAATCATTTCCTTCCTAAAACTGCAAGCTATTTTCAGTACACAAATTAATTAAAAAATTGAGTATCAGACTTAAGATCTAATATAAGTAAAATCAGTGTAACGTTTTGAGAGACATATTTATCATTAAATCTCAGAACGATAACAATGTTTATTACCCAAGGTCTTGAATACCTGCAGGATTGGTTGACCAAAGCCTACACAAAGGCGTCTGTCCTTTGCGTAGCATTTCCAACATTCACGGCAATTTGGCCCTTACATTAAGGTCTGGGTTAGTCGAGCCCTAATTGGAATATTATCTGAGCGTAAGGGACGATCGCTACCCGTTTGTCCATTGAGGACATTAGTGTGTTAAGCACAAGGGTAGCTTGATCCGCCATTTATCGCGGAGCTTTTTGCAAGCTCTGATTCACGCGATGGTCAGATAAGCTCCACACGTTAGGGCTCCAATTATCTTTCGCACACTAAGCTGAATAAGCTCGGCCTTTTATGTGCATTAGCGGAATAAAGCGATTTCTACATTCATAGTCCTTTACGCACTGTACTATCGCATCTGCGTTACGTAATAATATATGTGACACACAGTGCCAGGTACGTTTCCCGAATTAAAAGATTAATTTATACGTTATTGTATAATTAAAGTAGGATACGAGCTTGCAACCCCTCGGATGATATGGCCTGTGGTTATCATAAAAATCGGAGAGGAGTGTTCTAAGGCACTATTATACTTATTAAATATTACTGACTACCAAATTACTGACTAATGTTAACCACATTAGTCAGTAATTTGGGAGTGACGAATTTAAGAGTAGACTGTAAGTTTCTGTCTGACCTAGTGTGAGCATTTGTGCATTCGCCTTTGCATGATTAACATAGATGCTACCCCATGTCACACGTGATCCTAGTGTTCCACACACTAACACACACATATTCAAATGATATGTTAATAATAGATACCACAAGCATAAAATATTTTAATTCCTGACTTGATTCTAGCTTAGGCACCAAACGAACCGTTGTGTTAAGCGGATTCTAAACGTAATTAAGTAATGAAGTTAATTTCCAAAATAAACTTGAAATACGCGTTACTGAGCTTTTTATATTGGTATTATTGCTGAACCTTACCATATTTTGTCAATTTTAAAAATTCGAGAGAATAGTCAAATTAAACAGAACCTAAATGAGATTTGAGTATATTAAAAAACAAAAATTAAAAACTAGGCAAATATTCAAAATGAGTGAAACTATTTACGAGGTATGATTTCGTATTACAATTTAAAAAAAAGCTCCATTACAATGCACATATAATTTATTTGACGATCAATCAAATGTAATTACATAAAGAATCAACTATATCTGTTGTCTGGAAAGACCATTTAACTTAAATACCTTTTTAATAAATTAATTTAATGATTTGAATGCTGACGAGGCTTATGTAAAGCGCATTCATTTCGGCCCCTCCGTTTAACTACTGTGCCATGCACAGCCTCCGGAACAAAGCTCCAAATTTATATCACCCCTGTTTTTGTCTTAGCTGTCCTGATATAAAGGGGCCCGTATTATACGATTGTGTAAATATAGGATGTGGGTAACATATTATGTATAACGAGGCCCGGTCAGTTCGTCTTGCTTTAAAAAATGATTACGTTATCTATCGGTTCCAAGAGTAGTCTATCTGACAAGTTGGATAATTTATTAATCCGGTATTATTAATCCGGTAGTAACATACGACCGGATTAATAAAGTGAACTCAAGATTGAGATCGATTTTGAGTGCGGTTAATTACTAGTTATATAATGGACTAAAAACTACACTCAAAATCAGTCTCAATCTTGAGTTACTTTTATTAATACGGCCCTTACACAGATGTGCAAAATTTTATTAAAATCGGTTAGTTAGGGGATTTTTATTTATAAATAATTAACATAATAAGCTAAAATAAAATTAGAAATGCGAATGTGAGTTTGAATAGGGTTGACACTCTTTCATTACGGAACATTAAAACACATATACTATCCATGAGCGGCAGTAACCACTTAACATCAGGTTTGGTAATTCCCTGCTTCCATTACGTAAATCCGAAATAACAATGTGGTTGAGCTTTTGCCAGCCCTGGCGATGCGTTTAAAAGATAAACGTTGTACACATTACACACAGTTCCAATTACGTACTTTAAACGATACGTCACGTTTATTTCCTGACGTTGTTCTTTTAAATGGTGCGATATCGCTGAAATGTACACCGTTATCGCCGTACCATAAATATAAATATTTTATACGTAAAGATACTTTATCTTTTAGGATTAAATCAGTGTGTTTTAAAGTAGCAAACGAGCTTGTCCATGTGATGGATGCCCACTGTTGCCGTTGGACATCTAGAGCTAACCCCATGGACGACCTGAACATCGGTCAACTCACTATGAAGCTGGTGAGAACGTCTATCTGGACTACTGGACTAAATTATATCCCTATCTCGGTAAACTCGAGCGATGATAGACAACACAACCAGAAGCATTTGACCCCTGAGATTTGCTAGGGTGAAGATGAATACCTCAAGCTTCAAAACCCCTGCGTGAACGGGCAAAAGGCGCAGAACATGGAACAAAAAATCCTTTTGTTAATGGAAAACTCAAATCATATATGAGGTTACCGACAGATATAAAGCTGTCCCTGAGAATAATGAAGTTCGTGTGCATTGGTAACGATAATATGTAATGTGCGGAATATTTTTATGTGAGATAGAACTACTTTCTTACATTAATTAAGTCGAAAGTAATGTTTTGATAAATGACAGGATTACATTTAAAAGTTATGAAAGTGGAAGAAGCTAGGCAAGTATGTCAGAAGCGTGCCATTTGGCACTCAATACTCTTTGCCTACCCCATTAGGGATTTGGCGTGAAGATGTGTGTGTGTGTGTGTACATTTAAAAGATTTTAGTGATCCATCAGTTATATCTGATAACACACATTCAGAAACAAAGATACTTTAACCATTTGTTTAGTGTGTTCGGAAATAGAATCCTTGACCCCTCGCATAAAGTCAGGTGGCAGAACAGGTACCACAGCCATCCTCATAATCCTTCGTAAATCAATTCTTGAGTTTCGGTTTGGTGAGTCATGATTGCAGGCTATACTTACACCCGAGTTAACGTCTCTTCAGGGGCAGCAACGCTTCCGTGGTTAACCCCAGATACGATTCAATCGTACTTAAGGGTGATTACTAATGTGGGCGGCAGTGGCCACTTACCATCATTAGGTGATGAGATACGCTTATACGATAAAAAAAATAACCAAAACACGTAAAATCCCATCATACCATGAGAAAATACAATTTGAAACACACCAAATACTTCACTTCAAACAAACCATACACAAAAAGGTTAATAAACATACATGATACGAAGTAAATCGACCGGCTGAATATCTCAGCCAATATTCTTTTACATCAGAAGAAACCGTAGTTTTGCATCAATTTTCCTAATGAAATTCCCTTCTATTCAAGCTGGGTTCACTGCATTACTTTATTCGTTCTCCTAACATTAATCTTATTTATAACATGTCAAGTAATGGAAATATTGCTTTCTGTATACTGGTTATATTAGTGCCCCATACGGCGAGTAATGTCTTTCGAGTGTGTGTATTGAATTGGCTTTGCGTTGATGTAGGAAAATAAGAGAAGAGAAATTCTTTATCATTACCAAATTATTAGTGTTTTACCGTTAGACATTGAGTTCTTCTGTGATCAGTAATGTTTCTCATTGTCCACTAACAGGTGTAAACTGGCAATGTGGTATTTGATTCCTGAACCAGCAGGGTGAGAGGCTGGTATCTTGATATTAGTTAAACTGTGATAGCTTAGTGATAGTGATAGGAATCTAAGGAAACAACAAACTTCGATAGCCTCAGCTATTCCTTCGCGAAGTGTGAATTAATGGCATATTATACAATAGTATTTTAAATTAAACAAGAAATAGAAATTCAGGTTTCAACATGTCACTTGCATCCCGATGGATTCATATGGCTAAATAAAACCGACTTCCAATGAATGAATGAAATTTTGAAAATGTGCAACGAAAATACTTTATAAAAAGAAAATATACATATACTCGTAACCACGGATATAATCTTTCATAAAAAATCAACGCGGCTGAGATTCGAGTATTTGATGTGATTTGATAAGGCACTTTTATAAAACATGATTTCTACTCTGTACCTAACAGAGACAAAATATAGCTTTGCAAAAATAGGCTACTCCACAAATGTGGCTCAAATTCGTATCCAGTAAAAGGTTCTACATCACTACAATTGCCTCCCCGGGGAAGGAACCAGCGGCCGCGGTGTATCCGCACTCACAATATTTGCGCATTTGCTTTTCGTGGAACAAGAGGTTGTGGCTACGTGTCACTGGTGTATTGAATTGATATGTGATGTTAAGTAATCTTTTATAACAGTTACTAGGTAATTTCAACCGGTCGAATATATCTGATTTTCTTGACGAGTGACAGTTTTTTGCAGGGTGCGCCACTCGACGCCAGTTGAAAGAAAGGAAAATAATAGAAAATTCTTCGAATTCATAGGAGTGACAAATTTAATAGATAAATATTATGCGAAGTTAATTTTATCTAACAGAAAACTAAAATTTAAGATTGACTCATATGAGCATATGAGTAAGGAGATCAATCTGAATGTCTTCATACCAGTATTAAGCAAATAATACTAACTTACACTAACAGTCCTCTTCAATCTGTGTCACAGAATGCGTGGTTATTACTAATCTATTGTTGTCCATTTCCATTGACTTTACCATATATAAATAATTTCACATATAAAGATATCAAATAGGATCTAATTACTAATTACTAATTTACTTTTATATATAAAAATATTGTGTCACGGTGTTTGTAACATCCGAAACTTTGTTCAATTTATAATATTTATTACTAGCTGACCCGGCAAACGTTGTTCTGCTATATAAAGTTAATATCTCTTATAGATTACCCTTGCCGCTATAGTTCCACATCTGGTATCCCTATCTTCAAAATAAATTATAGCCTATATGTTGCCGAGGACTGATAGCTTTATAACAAAACCAGTTTCATGAAAATCCGTCCAGTAGTTTTTACGTGAAAGCCGCACAACAGACAGACAGACAAAAAAATTAAAATTCTTTTTTTTGGCTTGTGTTACTTGTATGAAGACCCCTAGGAGTATTTTTTCTAGTTTTTATTCAATGTACAGAGTTGAACTCGTCTACAGTTTTATTATATGGATAGATAAGCTTATATAGTATAGTTTTTTGTCGTTACTAAGGATATTATATTAATAACATTTTTTACACTCATAGCCCCACACTAGGATTACCTGTGTCGTGCGTGCCATAGACACATATAAGACATGCACAAACACCCAGACCCAGAACAGGAATACGAATTTATCATTCAAAATTCTTTCTGGCCGGGAATTGAACCCGGGACCCTCTACGTGGCGACCGGTATGGTGACCGTTGCGCCACGCGGGTCGTTACTTTAATTTATCAATAATAACAAAAATAATTATTTAAAGGCATAAATAATTAAACAGAGTAAATCAACATTTAGCTTGGGACTTTAAGTCTTGAAACTTATATTATATTATAAATTTTATAAGTATTGTACATACACGTAATACAATCTATCCAAGCTCATAAAATCAAGAAACTACTCAACTAGAATGAACTAAAACATATAGTACATAGTACATACTCGTAACATATTTATTCCGTAGTAAACCGCGAAACTGTCACTTACGCGGATTAATTCATTAACAAGTAACAAACGTACGGGAGCTCATTAAACGAGCAATGCCGTAATAAACTTGGTGTTGGAGAAAACTAGTAAACCTAACGTTTTTATATACCAATCTGCGGTACAGTTTCCACACACAATTAAGCTTATGTGGGTTAGTCGTCGATGTGCGTACTCGTGTGGATGTGCTATTTGAATAAATCGAGTTTTCTTTACCGTTTGTAGATATAGTTTTGAAACCGTTAATACAAGTTGTACAGGGATTTTTCTCAGCAGGAGGTACATTTGTTGGAAAACATTAGCTTTAATTCAGCTGTACTCTCTTTGCTGATGTTTTCAAACTATCACGAAAATCTGCCGAATTTCAGTTTTATAAGTCAAGTATTTTTGGAGATTCTTTCTAATCAGTAAGTAGGTCAGTAAGTCTGCGACTTAATTTTTATATATTAGGTTGTCTAATAATAAATTCGGAAGGTACATAGGTGACATAGTCAAGACTTCGTAAATTGTTCATTTGCTAAAAAAAAAGATATGGAATTAATAAAGTAATTTTATTACAGTTAATCAGCATAATTCGCAAAGAAATATACTATCGTATTTTGGTGATTTTGTCTGTAAAATAACGCATATTTTATGCCCTTAAATTATTGGTAACCTTCCTTAAAACATCCTGTATTTCATCTCTAATATTGATTAATATAATATAATAGTGATTTGACAGTTGTTTTGCCAGTTGACAACCTGAATATGCCTTCTCCATTGAATCCCAGCTCCATGTGACATCAAGACGCGGCTACCATCTGTAGTTATTAAGTTTCACTACAATTAAACCTAGCATTCCTAGGAAGTCATTCTGGAAAGCTTTGATGAACGCTACTTACTTGTTCGGAAGGAGAGCGGTTGACTTATGTGTTTATTAGCGATTGGAAAATGAAGCACTTTGAGCGCTTAGTATGTTACTATAAAGTGGCTCTCATTATAGCTTTGAATGTATTTATGCCACTGAATAAGTCATTTTATTAATGTACTATAAGTAGGGGTAGTAAATTCTAGTCCCAGGTCTCAGAACACACTGATAGTTATAGATAGCTTGATACTTGCTTGCCGGTGAGAAAAACAGCGTTACATACCTAAAATATAAAAAAAGAGTTCAACTGGTGAAGTCTACCAATCCGTATTAAGAGGAAGAGAGATAGACGCTTAAAATTAATTCTTTGTCATGAACTAATATTTAGAAATCTGTGCTTTTAGTAATTATTAAGTATAGTCTAGAGTAGATTGAACAATACTCGTACGCAATGAAAATCAAACAAAAGTTTATACGACTTCTAATATCGAAAACAGTTTGCATATTATTTCACAAACATGACTATTAGACGCATTTTATAGATATTAGAAAATGAAACAAAGTTACTTTTGTTATTCGTAAGTAAGAAAATATCGTAAAATAATCTTTATGCCTTTACAATAAAAGTGTACGGTTAATTTTGTGTATGTATTATTCGTGGTCTTCAGAAAAGTTGCGCGATGATTGATGAACTATTGTTTTAGAATGCAAGTAAAGTTTCGAAATAACATTAAATATATGACACCTTTATGGATGCTTATGAAGACTTATTTGAGGAACTTGGACAATATGTCTGTAAACATGTCTGTAAATATGTCTGTATGCTCTGTGACGTTAAGACTAAAGAGGGTATTTATCTATCTGTGTCCGTATCTATTTGAGAATTTGAGAATACCCTTTGCAGCGAATATATCTGGAGTTAAGACTTATGTTAGTATTGCCTTCATTCTTACAAATAATATTCCTCACAGTAATATATTTTAACTCGGTTCTTTACAGTCATAGCCTGGATCGTTCCAAAGTCCTTGCGATAGGAGTATCAGTCTACTGTGGGATAGTGGGTTAACCTGAGAAGACCAAGCCCAGTAGTGGGTTGATTAACATACGCAGATTTAAACACAACAGATTACACCTATGTAATGTGTGAACATTCGGATGCTATCTGACCTTTTGAGCAATTTAACAATTCTCACGGCGGTCTCTTTATATCCCGGAATAAGAATGGATAGTTAATTTGTTCCCACGTCACGAGTTGTGGGAAGTGGTTATTGAAATTATAATAAAAAACGCAACGCACTAAATTTTGTTTGATGAGATACTAGCTCGCGTTGCGGGTTTCCTAGACTGTCTATTCGTCATATAAATAAATGTTTGTAGTTAATTTGTTTGCACTGAAAGACTTTGCAGACAGCCTAATTTGTTTTTGTCAAAATATACCAAAATCGCAGTCAGTCTAAATGTTTGTTAGCATAAATTCATCATAAAACGGTGTCTATCCCATTCTTTTTGTCAATTTTATTGATGTGTAATCTCAGGAACTACTGGTTCGAATTGAAAAATTCTTTATGTGACCATTTATTGAGGAAGGCTATAGGCTATATAATATCACGCTACGACCAATAGGAGCGAAGTATCAACGAAAAATGTTGCAAAACCGGGAAAAATTTGACTCACTCTCTATTACATGACGCCAACAAAGTTGCTCGGGTTAGCTAATTTGCAACTTGCTAAAAACTGGGTTGTAACGAACAATGAGACTAGCATTACATTTTACGTATATATAAGGAAATGGAGATTATACTGGTACTGTCGGCAACTTGTCTAATTAGTTATGCATATTGCTGTACATCTGATTACGACTAAACATGGTCATGGTTGAAATTAATTAGATTTTGGATTGTTATGGTCATGGCAATTATATTTTTTAAATAGATAACTTACCTCCACACTGCGGTTGTGGGTACCAATTGGAATTAGGACGAAAGCATTTTTTTTTAAATAAATATTAAATATTTTTACTTATTCACGAGAGGTAATAAATGTCGTACTAAGTATTTATTTACGTCTCTCTACTTTAATTTTTTTGTTGTATTATTTTGGAGTAAAAAAGATGTTTAAACCTAGCAATAAGGCAGACGGGCCATCTAATGGTAAGTGGTCACCGTCGCCTACGGACATTTGCAACACTACCCCCTAACTAAGTTGAAAATTGATAGTTCTTTTTTATGGACCATGCCGCCCATGGACATCAGTAATCATCCCCAAGTACAATTAAATCATACCTAAGTTTGATCACAGATGCGTTGCTACCCCCGTGGACTAAGATGTTCGCCTCGTATAGGTATAAGTGTAGCCGGCAAGCACGCCTCTCCAAACCGAAACACAATAATTGCTTCATGGAGGATTATGAGGGTGGTACCTCCTCGGTCGAACTAAGCGAGTTCCGCCTGGCATAGATAGTGTTCATTTTGCCCCATCCCAGACCTGGAAGTCCTGAATACCGCGGAAGCGATGTCGCTGGACAATGTCGTCGAGTATTTAGTGGTCTATTCAGGTGTTTTAATTACCCACGGGTCCATAGTTCATAGATGAGATAGGGTCTTTCTTAGTTTAACATCGTGTCTAGAATAACAACGATTTTTATAACTTTACTCGCGGCTTTAGCAGACATTTTCCTGCCAGTAACATTAAATATTCAAAAATGGGGTCTGAATGGAGATTAAAGCCATCCTATCTTTTGAGTACAATAACATTTTCATTAAAATCGGTTTGGCAGTTTCGACGAAAACTATCCAGTAATGTTTTCCGTTATGCGCGCCAACGACAGCCCTCTGTCATTTTATTCATATCTATTTATACATTTAATAAAGCTAAAGAGGGTCGAAAGTCTGTAGGTACAGGGAAGATATTCGAAAAATAGTTAGCTGGGGATACTTAGAATCGACAACAGAACAGTTACAAACAGTCGTTTTAACAGTTTTTAGAATTTTTGTCTGTTTATCTGTTTGTCCGTTTACTTGACCGCGCCTCACGTAAAAATGGCTTAACGGATTTTAATGCAAACTTGACTAATTTATCGAGAAGACCCCCGGCCATGTTTTTGGCCATAAAAATTCAACCCCTAAAAGGAGGGGTTGCGGGCAGAGCCGCGGGCACAGCTAGTAGATAAATTAACATCTGATATAATTATTTAATCAACATCTCCTACAACTACGTACTATTTTGCAATATGTATAAATATTTTACTACAAAGTCGTGAGAGTCTTATAAACTTTATATGCGGGCTCAAAACATTTCCATTAGACGTAGAATAATTTCCTGCCTATAGCAATTTCCCTCATTCATTACAATTAACTGAACCTCCTACCATAACCGTAGTTTCTCGTAACTAAGGATGTCAACAATGTCCACGATATATGCAATCATGGTGCCTTAACTGATTTCAAGGGGACTCCATATAAACGCCTCATTAGGGCTCCAAGCGACACTGAACTACGGGGCTATTAAGACAGTATTTAGAGTATGACAATCATTATTCTTCAGTGTTAAGACGTGGTCGAATGGGGACACGTTTTTGCGATTTTACGATTCTGCGACTTTCTATTTTTTTATTTAAATTATTTAAACTGAGAATTGCAAATACCGATACGCATACGCATTAATTTCGTTAGGCATAATAGTTGGGGGCGATTATAGATCAAGTTGATGAAAAATTATAAATTTACGCATATGTTTAGGCCTGGATGTATGTCTAAATATATAAAGTTAGAGGCTTCTTTTCTACTTTATAAATAGCATATGTGGAGGGATAATCACAAGAAATGTTTTACGGAATATTGCAAGGGTAGTGATGATTAATAACTTCCTGGTCGAACTATACTTCTACCACTTTACAAATACTTAATATAAATATATAATTCCATTCACTGTTTCAACCAAGTTCCAGGAAAATGGTGATATACCGCTATCGGTTTATTCTTAGAACCAATAAATTAGATACTACTAATACAGACTAGAGATGATTGACTTGTTAAGTTTAGTAGGTAATTTTGAATTTAGTTTTACTTATTTTATACGAGGCATAAAATAGTTGGAAATTGTTTAATATCCTAGTCTCATAATCTTTTTAGTTTATGATTAAAATTAATCTTTTTAACGTAATTATGTAGTAACTGTTATGTGTAATGAAAATTGAACATGATTTTAAAGTGTTCGTCTAAATACTATTTAATTGTTATTTTTTCCGTTTATTTAGTCCAAAGAGTTTTATGTCACGATTTTGGAAATAATAATTTTTCAATTGAAAAAAGTCTAAATAAATTCTTTCTCCACTGTGAAGAGTGCCTTATGCTGCTTTCCATATATTACGCTTATCATTATTCTTCAACCTGAGGTCGATTAGGCGTAAATGGGATGCGATATAAGTAGAAAGTCTCATCTCGAGATCTGGGGTTACTTTGCGACTCGTCGGCTGGAGATAAACTTTGGAATAATCGTCATATTAAACTAACAATGTTGATTGACGTCACGACTTTATGTCTGGAATTTTATTGGAATGGATGTGTTACATTTCGTTTTATATGCTTTATCTGGAAACCTACTGGATTATTACTTTTATGTGTTCATTAAAATAGTGATAGTTTAGTCGCGTTTACTCCGGCAATGTCCGGGGATCGAGTACAAGCCCTGTACATATTTTGACATGTTTGGAATATGTTATAAACACATAACAGAAATGATTTAATAGCAAGAGCGTAAAGTTGTCTTATCTGAAGTTGGTCATAAATACATTGCTACCCCTGAGGACTAAGACGCTTGCGTATTTTATAAGTCTGATCGGTAGTCATATTCTCGATACCCAATTTGATTATAAATAACTGCGTAGCAACGGGTGTAGCAATGGTACCGCTCTGGGTGAACCTCTTCTTTTAGCACCTTATACTGTACCTAATCGTCTTTAAAAGGAAGCTTTGCACGAACCTACCTATTACTACTAGTACTATTTGTCTGAACGCAAGTAGTTAAGGAATAACCACTAAAAGACGCAGGGAAAGGATCTGCAGACCACTTACCATCAGGTGGATTACAGGATTGTTTGCTTTATACTATTAAAAAAAAAACATTAACTACTTTTCGTGACATGTTCATGACGATTTCGACAAGGTATTCAAATGTACTGTTAGTAGAAGTCTGAGGGAGATGTTAATGGGATTATTAGTTAATTTATATTCATTACAGATTTCCCTTAAAAATAACCGCTAAATTGCAGTAGAAAGCCACTATCAGCGAGGCAGGGAAAGCATCGGTATGATCAGGGCGGTCCGTGGCGACGTGTTTATATTGCCGCGGCAAGATAAATATTGTGCTAATCGCAACTGGTTTGCAGATTGTGCCCTACATAAGCTTGTGTGTAATTGTTTATAATTTACGGTATTGGCTGCGCTCGTGGCTTTTCTCGCTCAAAATATGAGTACGTATTTGTAAAAAGCGTAGGCACAATATATTTAGAAATATCACATTAATGTAGGTAAACGCGTAGCAGGATCTCAGCATATGTAAAACATTATAGATAGATTTTAATTGTCTACGAAATTATTTTTACATTAGTATTGAAAACTGGCTAGATACATTCTACAATATAAAAATCATGATGCAAATTAGCTCACATATTCTTGAGTTATAAACGTACAAAAATACAAGACAGAGAGACATAGCCTTGTCATACGTAAGAGAGGAAGGATTAGCAGAAGTACACAGTTTATAAGCTGTTAATTTTCTCCTGGTTCAGCATTGAAACTGCTGCAAGCTTAAGGATTGCTACCACTCTCTATTTTATCAACTTGGTACTATGCGTAACTGGCATTTGTGTTTTCTATCCCTATAGATTTTTGGACCTCCAAAGCCCTTATACTAAGTGAATAATGAATATAACTGTTTGTCTTACAAAAGTCCTGGGAGTTTCTTTCCATCGGCTCTTTTCTTCTTAGTCTGAAAGATTACCGATAAATTGATTTAATTTAAGCGAAGCAATATACTTTGAATTTTTTTTAAAGACGATTCTTTTTTTACCTTATGGTAGAATGCTATTAGATTTGAATTAGATACAATAATGTGGTCACTGCTACCTCCCCTGGTATAATACTAGATTGTCTGGAAGAGATCGCTTATTCTTGGATTCATCATAAGATTGCAGAATGGTATATAATTAACGTTACTCACCATAACCCCTATTCATTTCCTACGTGGAATAATCATACTATTAAAAAATACAATATAAATTGAATATTCCATTATTATTAAGAATACTTATTACTCTAGGCAATAGTCTAGCAAACATATAATAAAATTTCTAATTCTAACAGTATGCATACTAACAAAATACTCGTAAAGTAAACCAAATAAACATAAAATATATAGCTGCTGTAAGTTTGCGCGTAAAACTCAAACAGTAGCCACGTAAATTATCATTATTGAGTCAATTACCCCTAAATATGTGGCGGGCGGGCACAGGTAGTAGCAGATAGAGAGCACTGATAAGCACGGGCTAATTCGATAACTTTACATGCATTCAGCCTTGTGGTGTATGATAAATGCTGGCACAATTTAACAAGTTATTTATAATACAAAGAAATTTATAAATAAAGAGTTTATATTTTTATTCTAATACGATTTTTTATACTAATACGAAAAAGACAAAAAGCAAGTATTAGGTAAATGTTAAGTGGAGTTTGCCACAATACGTGGCATTGTCTATTTCTTAGTAAAGACCCCCAGTATCGATTTCTCCCAAATATCTTTCATATGCAGACGGTGATCGGTTACAGATTTATTATATGTACAAGCTGTGCCCGCGGCTCCGCCCGCTATCCCTTCTTTTAAGGGTTGAAATTTTATGGCCTAAAATCATCCCGGGGGTCTTCTCGACAAATTAGTAAAGTTTGCATTAAAATC
>DWNR01002032.1:0-13777 GCA_018250455.1 Polygonus leo | reverse complement strand
GCGAACATCTTAGTCCTCAGGTGTAGCAACGCATCTGTGATCAAACTTAGGTATGATTCAATTGGACTTGAGTATGATTACTGATGTCCATGGGCGGCAGTGTCCACTTACCATCAGGTGGACAGCATGCTCGTTTCTTACCTTGACACAAAAAAAAAGAAAAATCTTATTTTTTCTTTGACATCCCACACAACCGTAACGAAACTGGTGTAACAAACTTTTTTTTTCACTTCGTCATTTCCCGCTACGCACTGTTATCCGTGATCCGTAGCTACCTCCAAGTCACTTCTAAGGCCACATCACTTTATCACAGCACTAGCGACGCAACTCGGCTTCACATGCAAACTATGCTGTTTAACACAAACCTTTGTCAAAAAATTTCCTATCCAATAGTGAATACCGCATCGAAATCCATTGCGTGGTTTAGAAAAGCGTTACAGACAAGGGAATTACAGACGCAGAGAGCATCTTCACTTAACTCTTCAAAAAGTATAGAACCTAACTCTTTCTAAATTAACTTGAGTCCTTCTAAATTAACTTGAGACTTCAATACAGAAAGCTGGTATATGTCCAACTGAGCAGACCACTGCAAAACTATCCGCTATAACGATTTTCTAACGAATCGACGAACAAAAAAACTGAATAACGATATTCGTTACAATGGACCGAGGAAAAAAAAGCTTAACGATTCGTTGCAAAAATACAGTACAATTTTTTTTATCGCATCTAGTAACAAACTTAGAACTAACTATTGAGACCAACAAAAGATTACGAATAAAAATGTTTACTGTATTCTTTTTGTAAGTATTTTGAGTAAAAAGTGTGTATTCCTGTCTCCTTTGATTGAAAAGTTGGCATCATTGATCAAGCTATTGTATTTTAGTCTGAATGACTAATTGAACTAATAAATATCACTATCGCATCCATCCACCATCGTAGGACCGTGAGCGAAGAACTTAGAAACTTTAGGATATGACAAGTGGTCACTACCGCCTCTAGATAATTGTCACAGCCTAAGCATGATTAAATGAGGCACAAATGCGTTGCACAATGCAGACGTTTGTCTGCATTGTGCAACGCATTTGTTCACAAAATGTGTATTACTAAATCAACTATGAGAACAAATCACAGAAAAAATATTTTTAATTGCACGGTGGTACGGTACCCTTTATATCCAAGTTCAACTAAAACTAGTTGAGCGACTCGCACTTAGCCGATTTTTTATTCGCTCTAACGTTAATTACAAAGTACAATAACACACGTGACAATTTCCACCCATCGACTGATTTAGATAACCGCAAAGATAATACGAATTAATTTATTAATTCAATAACAAACCCGTCAATTTTGACGTCGTATGAATCGGTAAAAAATATTGTTTGTGGCTAAAACATGTTCAAAGATTGATAAAAAATAGTTCACTTACCAGAACTATTCTTATCATTGAACATCATCTAGTAATATCAATAACATTTGTATGAAACACACAAATATCAAGATGAACTTGAAGTTATAATGCGGAAATCAGCTTAAGCAGAATTTTCGGGATAAAATTGGAGAACAGCAGATAAATTTAGGCTGCTATTAAATAATATTGCTTTTTCTGTGTCCCATCTTACTCATTAGTGATGGTGACCTATGACGGTGCATCGGGCATAAACAGTGTTATACTGCCAGGTTTTCAATTTTAAGCGTCTAAACCTATAAATCTATTCTGTGGAAAGTCTAGCAGCTCTGCCATTGGTTTCATTCTAAAGTCCTCTACCAACATACCCTGCATACGCTTAGGTCGAAGTAGGCAGATCTTAAATTTGAATTCTGCAATCATATTTGTATATTGAAATGAAACATGAAGCAAATCTTGAACTAGTCCTAAAAATCAATTTCGATGTAAAATCGATTAAATCAACGCGATGTCGCCACTGACCGCCAATAACGCAAATGACTTAAAATTATGAATATTGTAATATTTCGAAAAAATATCATCTGTCAAATCGTTCGGTGTTTAGTAACAGCTTGATTTCGCGCTATTTAGCCAAATTACCCGGTTTTTTACGATGTTGCGCCAATATTTGACGCTTGATCGCATCTGACATTGGCTTGACTTTTTGTCCTCTGAGGTCATGAAGAAAAACGGAGCTCAAGATCGATATTTTCTATGATATAATAATAATAGATAAAGAAAACTCTAGGTTTGAGGTAATGACGAAAAAACGAAGGTAAGCGGTTTCGTTTGGGGCGTAGCCAGTGTCTGTTATGAATCACATTATATCTATTATTTAGACATAACCTATTACACATAATTCATGTTGGGCAAAACTGATATGATAACGTTACGTATGTATCAAAATGAAAATATAATTCTTAAAGTAACTTGTAAAAAATTAACACAATGCTGGAAAGATAATAAAGATTGCAAACAAAATTTAAACTTGCCATGTGTTAGACAAAGTACAGATCGGGAGTTTAAATCGTATATAGCCGATTGCAGATAAGCATGGGCTGCAGTATCCCCTGCACCCTTTTGCTCTATTGTTTCTTAGACCGACCATAGGTGAATTGCTACTCCTAAAGACTATGACATTCACCTCACGTATAAATATCATGACAACACACCTCTCTAACAGAAAGATAAGAGTTGATGAAGAAGATAATGGTGGTACCTCTCCGGTCTAACTAGACGACTGCTACCATTTGCTAAGATGGTCTTTTGACATTGTCATAACTAAAATGAACCACGGAAAATCCCATGGTCGCACCATAATAAATCATTAAAATACGATGGATTGATGAACCATTAAATTGGAAATACATTTGATTTTATGGTTATATAGTGTCCAATCCAATTTATCCGAATCTTCTAATTAATCGATTCGCAATTAATTTCTTTTATTGATTTGGTTTATGCTTTGAATGTCCTTAATTATATAATTAGGGTCGTCACTACGAATAAAATGATAATTCGCAAATCAGATTTTAAAAGGTCCCAAGTTGGATTTAAAAATGGTGAATCTAGATTTATTGTCTGGTGCTGGGTATTTGTGTTTTCGTCGTATATTTGTTATATCTCTATTCATAACCCATAAATTGCATGCAGCATACCCTGCCACGCCGTCATAACATAGATTGATTTTCTTTTGTGGTAATATGTATTTTATTGATTTCATCAATCCAAATTAATTGATCAAATTTGCATATTAATACTTCAGCACTCGGCGATATAATCTTCTTATTTTGAATTCCATAATACATTTTGAACTTGTATTCAATACTACATTTGGGATTCTTATATGTGTACGAAGTATTAAAATTACCCTTAATAACACATCTCAAAATTGTAACGTCAACGAAATATATCCGTCAGTCACACAAGATTTAAAATTGAAAGACATCCTTATACCGCCCGACTAGTTAAGCCGGTCGCTTAATTTGACATGTACTTAGAATTTACATGTACAAGTATGTGTAGAATATTTAGGACTTTTCATCTAATATGCTTAAAACGTGTTTGTCTGTGATTATAGTACTTTAGACACTGACATTCCGCATAAAAGTGATCGATAGAACACTAACGTATAAAATCACGATCAGCAAGCATTTCAAATTAAAACTCTTCATTCAGAATTCTATCGAGCTGGGAATCGAACCCGGAGCTTTTTTGCCAAACTGTACAGTACTAACAGTACAGTCCTTAATACTTTTTCTTTGGTTTTTCAATATTTAAGTACGGATTTCTTCAAGAATACATTTAACGAAACAATATTTACGCCAAAATGTGATTCTTCTATTTCAAATGTCGTATTTTTCTTACAAACAAATCCTATTTTTCCGTGTTTCTCGACCGAGACAGAATTAATTGTTCAATTTTTCAAAGTTGGATCACGCCCAAAAACGCCATCTAGGGATTCGGGATTAATCCTCAGCAGCAAAAACTATGCCTTATTAGGGGAATGCCTCAGGCCGAATATCCACAGATAAACAGCTGAATGTATGCCACCGATTTATAATAATTTTGGATGGCGGCAAAAACGCTTGCCGACCACTCTGGACCCCTTTTTTGTCGCCCTTCCCTAAAGAAATTTGATTAAAGAATTCTATACGTGTCGCTATAACTATTTTAACATGAGTACTAACACACTTTTTGTATGTATATCTGTATAATCACAATATGATAAAGAGGGGAAAAATATTTAGTTAAATCGATTAACTTTCTATATTAATATTCCTACGCAATGTTCAATTAATATCAGAACTGTGAAATAAAGTTTTGGCGATTTTATCATGAAATTATTATACTAATAAAATTAATTTAAAATTAGTGAAATTATTTTATTAATTGATTTACTATTGATATTTAAATATAGTCCTCCTACTAGTCCTACTAAGTATGACTTATACAACTTAAATATACTATTAAATATTTATCTCTTTTTAAAGTTTATAATATTACTTCAAATTTCAATAGCAAATAATATAAAAAACACAAGACTAATTATCCAAGTTGCATTATAGCAAATCTTTCAGATCTAAACAGAAGGTTACCTACCTACCTACCAAGCAAATAACTTAAAAAACAACAATTTATTATCCCTAATCTGTTATCGCAATACATTTTGAGATAAAAACAAGACAAACAGCCTCCCCCCGAGATGACGCTCGCCATTTTTCCTTAAGGGGTCAGTGTAAAATGTGTCATAGTGAATAACCACCCTTAATACCCTCATTAATCCCTTGAACCTTTACAACCTCAGGATTTACGAGCTCAAAATCTCTGTCAAAAAGAAGACATGTTACACTTGAAATCCTTACTAGATTACGTTATGGTGTGTTTTGTTTCAACATAAATATAAATCCTTATCAACGGAGATATAACCTATCTGAATCAGATGATGATAAAGAATATGAGGAATAAGTCTTATTTACCTTACCAGATTGGAGTTAATCAACTTTAGGAGTCCCTAAAACATGCGTATTCTGGAATCAATAGACGCCTCTCCTTCCGTTCTCGTTGTCCATATTTTAACCTCGCATTTTTTTGTTACTAATCTAATTCAATTTTAGATGCGCTAGCTCTTATATTATGTCTAAGCTGTTTACTTCTGATCAAATATCGTATGGGTAGGTGTAATATAGTTGTTAGCAAGAGAATCTTCTTTCCTGTTAAATCTACTATCTTTCCATTTTCGTATGAGTTGGTTTGTTTTCGTCCATATTTAAAATATGTTCACTCAAATGGATTACTTTCATTCAGTTTTAAAATTGTTATTTTCCTCGTCATCACATATCATCTTGCCATCTAGTATAATTTTAATGTCAGTCACGTTAAACATTATTGCTAAATGTATTATAGATATGTACTCGTAGATACATGTTCGTATAATTGTAATTGGCAAAATCAGTCAAAATTTACGTAACTTAACCAGGTCCCAGGAAGTGGTGATAGACGTGGGAGAAAAAAGACCATATCGGACCCCCTGGATCCAAGTGACCCAGGGTTCCGGTATCCAAGGAGTGCCAGCGATCCTACCCAGTGGGGTCTGCTGGTGGCCTCTGATCATGAGGTTCGTGGCTCGATTGTAAGACAATCTTGGTCAGCAGTGTCTAGTAATACAAATGATAAAGTAAATCTTTGCCAAACAATATTTGGTTTTTCAATAATTGAACAGTAGAGTAGTTAATGACTACATCTTTCATAACTTCTTTAAATAAATGACCTCACAGACTGTCTTAAATCGTTAACCGTTCATGTGCCGTTGTGTTTGACAATCCGACTTATTTATTATGGTTTCTTGTCGTATTTTTTATTTACCTCGTTCTTTTGACGCTTTTTCGTGTGTTTTTTCTGCCTGTGTTTCAATTAAGTGTTTAATGTGCTTCCATAAATCATTAATGCTATTAGTGAAACAAATTGATCAATTTGTTTAATGTTTTTACTATGTTGTAATGTGTTAGTTTTGTTTTAGTCGTTGCTTCAGTGTGTGAGTAACTGAGCTCTTAATAACCTATCATCTCGTGTTGTAGTGTACAGACATTCCTAAAACCATCCACCGCGGCGGAAGTTGTACTATAATGCTTCAATTTAACACAGATTCCTTTGCGATGAATCGATCCTTCACGAAGTCCTATTAAAAGTCAGCCACCACCTCGAATTTCCAGCCTCATGCCATTAAGTAGTGCTCCAAACTTTAATTATGTTCAGGCTGTGACCAATCGCGTTCGTGTCTCGCGTTTCTGTCAAGTCATGCGACGTGCTACCGTATCCTATAGCTCTAGTAAACTAAATCGTCCCGCAACCATCTCCACCCAAATCAACATTATCATCTCTAAAATCAACCAGCCAGAGATCAAAATCATTTGCACTCGCAACCAAATCACGGGCACTTTAAACTCCATTCATTGCTAAGCAGATTTCAACGTCCACTATCGAAGGATGATGACGTAATTTGAGCTCTATTTGCTGTTACCTCAAGATTAATATCGCGTTGATTGCGATAATAAAATTCGATTGACGAGTTGAAATTGAGTCGTGTTTCATCAGCAATAGATTCGGTGCCCGAAGGAACGTGGCCCATAGTTTCATTGTTGGGCGGCGAATAAAACGTGTCGGTAGGATGACGAGCGGGTTTCAGCTCAGAAACTAATTTGGAATATCACAATGAGTATCAATGTTGTTCCGAAACAGCCTTTTGAATGTGCGAAGAGTGCCGGCGTTCTATAATAGAAGTACTTTGACGGCACGTGCATGTAACTACCTATAGCTCAGCTCATGCGAAAATACGCTGAACTGTAAGGAGATTACGTATGTTTATTATTACCACAACATCCTTAACATCTTTAGGTACAGAACAATAATTAACCGAGACGATATGCATTCAGTAAAACGTACACGAATTTCAAACATAATTACGCGGATTGCCCAGTAGATTAACTTTGAGGAAGTCTTGCTGATCAAGGTGCGTGAAAAACGCCGTGAAGGTGGCATCCTGCCTTTATTACCGTCTTCGTCTCTTGATCAAATAAAAAATAGTTGTTTCGCCCGCAACAAGTACAATTTGTTCCGGCTACCTGCGGATGTCGTTCAAGGGCAAAATTCACTTTCTGATGAGCCCGATGATGAATATTAAACAATTACATGGTAGTCGCATTTATTTACATGTGACTTTTTACACCCTGTTGTCGTAGAATATGTCGTAAATTTGTCTGAGACTGTCTTGTCTGCCTATTATGTGATAGTTATGCATGAGCTACTGCAAATTTTTCGCACTATTTTTTATAAACTCATTTGATATAGAACTAGGTACTAGTTTTTGTTGAAATAAACTGTTTAAGATATGCAATTGAAAATAAAGTATTACATTGAAACGTGTTATCTTGGTTTTCTTTACACTAAACCCAATCGACGTATATGTTTGTTACGGACAATATGCTAACGAATTTTTTCTCATCATTTCAGGTGTTCGGCTCCAAAGCAGACCTTCAGCTACACACGCAGATCCACCTTCGAGAAGCGAAGCCCTCCCGCTGCACGCAATGCCCAAAAGCGTTCGCCAATTCCTCGTATCTGGCCCAACACTCTCGCATCCATCTAGGAATCAAGCCGTACCGTTGCGAGATCTGCCAGCGCAAGTTCACCCAACTGTCTCATCTCCAGCAACACATCCGTACGCATACAGGTGACAAGCCCTACCGCTGCACCCAGATCGGCTGCACGAAAGCCTTCTCTCAGCTCTCAAACCTCCAAAGCCACAGCCGCTGCCACCAAACCGACAAGCCCTTCAAATGCAACTCCTGTTATAAGTGCTTTACGCATGAGAAGGACCTTCTCGAACACATTCCGAAACACAAGGAGTCCAAGCATCTCAAGACCCACATCTGCCAGTATTGCGGCAAAAGCTACACTCAAGAGACGTACTTAAGTAAACACATGAACAAGCATGCCGAGAGAGCGGATAAACGGCCGCCCATATCTGCATTGGGGTTGAGTGGTCTCAACAGGTCCTTGGCAGCGGCTGCCCCGACGGCCGCTCCGTTCGCCGAGCACCCATACTGGCCCAAAGTGAGCCCTGACTCAGCGGCTCATATGTCGGATGAGGGAGGATATCATCAACAACGGGAGAGTGATGATCACCACGAGCAACAACTGCAGCAGCAGCGAGCTTTGTTCACGCAGCACGAGAGTCAAGACGACCGCATCCAGCCCCCAGTGTCGTCTGCGGCGAATTCTGCGTTCACGCCAATCAATTCGATGGCTCCGCACCTAAACGGTCTGTCGCATCATAGCGCACTGCCTACGCGACCTTACCTCTACGACCCTCTGCATTTCCAACAAGGAAAGCAGCAGCCGAACTCCTTCCCTAATCAACTGATATCGCTACATCAGATACGGAATTACGCTCACCAACCCTCGGCACTTCTGCCCGCTGAACACATCCTGCCCCACTCCTTAGCTCACAAAGACAAGCAGTAACTTCCTTGCCGTTCCCCAGTAGTTACACTTAGTACTTATGATGGTATTATTAGACTTTAAAGTAACGAAATATTATTAAAAATGTTTAGAATCTCGCTCTCGAAGACAGTGGTATTATGAATGTATGAAATACGAAATTCGTTTATCGTTAGTGAAGCGAAATTCATGTTTTAGACTTATATCGATATTGTGTATAAATACTCTGAATTTGGTGAGTAGATAACAAATGTATGAAATGTGATTTCAATAATTGAATCATAAGTTAATGGTATCGGTTATTAATTAGTTTTAGTTGAAGCGCAGTAACCACAAATTACAAGTGAACTAAACGTTGTATTGGAAAATTTAACAACTGGTTTACATAACATTTACAAAGAAAATATGTTTATTCTAGACTGATAACATGTACTGGCTTAACGAAAAACTAATTCTTAACAAGGAATGTTGGTAATCAGCAATAATGTTTCCTGAAATTGTTCACCTTGAAATTTAATAAATAAATAATAATAAATGCATAATATAACAGCTTTATAAGCATAATAAATTTCCGTAGGTGCCCTGTGAATTTCACAATTTCGACATTTAATATAAATATTATGTACCTAAAATGTACTGAATAAATCCTATTTTACTTTCTAGTGAATTACATTTTACATCAAAGTCTGTCTTTTAGTGAACTTGCATCACAATTTATCTGCCAAATTATATTTTTATTATATTTTATTTCGATTTTTATATAGGCGATGTTATATATTATTGAATGAAGTGAAATGGGAGTTCCTGACAAATTACGTAATAGTTACAATATCGATAAACTAGATTGTGTTACATTTCAATCACTAGTGCTACCGTAGAGTACAGAGGACTAGAAAGGATCTTCATCACAAGCACTCACGTCTTCTACAGTTTTAAATCCTTGTGTACCTTCTCTTTATTCTTCGGTGGTGCATTCTTCAATTGCATTTGAAAGTATTCTTTAAGATAAACCTATGCTAAACGCAGATCTCTTAACACCACATTAGCACTCAGTTCCTACTTAGATCGAATATTTTATTATTAATTTCAGTCTAACGCACTTCGATTAGGTTATGTTTTGTACAGTTTTAGAAAATGTGGTCTTCCTTCAGGTTTGTGTACTTAATTTGTAGCATATTTTGTATCTATGTTACATTGTAATTATGGTTGATTTTTTTATATAATAGAAATATCAAAAATAGTGTATTTGATTTTAAGTTTGGCCTCCGTGGACATCAGTTATCAACTAATAGTTATTAGTCCTCAGGATTTAGACGTCTAGTTAGTTAACTAGACGTCTAAATCCTGAGGACTGACTTGGAAAACTTCAGAAAAATAAGTCTGTTCTTAAATTGTATTATGTTTATCTATGATGCATAATTAATATAAGTTTGTACTTAAATTCTTTGTTTTACGTAAGGTAAAAAGATTTTTTGTCTTTTTTCGTGTCACTCAAATTATAATTTAATGAATAGTTTAATCTGAATCATCTGTTTTTACAACACTGAAGGCTGAATACATTTTCTATACGCCCTTGTATAATAAAATTGTAAAAATCGACGGGTGGCCAAAATCACTTTTTTTCACTCTCATTCGTACTGACGAAGGCACATGTACATATTTTGTAAATATGATAACTTTTTTGAGAACTTGAAATTTATTGTTTTTTTTTTATTCTAAACTGCTTATGCTCAATTTATTAGGCGTAAGGTGAAATCTGGTAGCTGGAATACGGAATTATATCTTTAGTATTCTAAAATATTTGAATATCACTTTTTTTTACTAGTTTTACAAAGTGACATCCAAGTATGGAATTAAAAGTTGGTGAGTCCAACTTCTTTTTTGTACTTAACAAATTGAAATTTTCCCTTAAATTTTGTTCAGTACTTGTTGATCGGAGTCATGAAAAAGAACAGTTAAATCTTATTGAAATTGGACATTTGATAACTATTAATGATGAAACATGGCAATTAAACGGTGTGATATGAATAGGTAGCTAATAATATTAACTAGTTAATGAAAAAAATAATGGAGATAATTTTACGAACAAGAAAAGATTATAAAAATTGGTCTTCAATATCCAAACGAGATTTGATCAACAAGTACGTAAATTAGACTAATTTGAAGTATACGAAATTGTTGATTTGTTTATTTTAACTCGAAACGAAGTAGTGGTTAAAGAATTAATGAAAATGTGATAGAAACGGATTGGAAGGCGAGTATTTTTCGAAACACTTTCGTCTAAATTAATTTGCTATGGATCTTTGATTAGGTTATAAATTATTAGGTTGTGGTTATTTGTGATCAAGACATTGTTGGGTTCCCTAGGAATCGCCGAAAAACCGTCTGTCTGTCGTCACAAATTTAGCCAAAAGCTAAGTTTTAAGTTCTTGTAAAAATCATGGTACATTGTTTTTATGGTAATTTACGGCAATATTATCTCTTCCGAATTGTTTTAATGAATAGTGCTTGCACTTTTTAATGTATAGTGTTTCATGACAAGACATTGAGCCAAGAGTTTATGCAAAAGTTTATTTCTTCGGTTTTAAGGGAATAAAATCGCCAATATCTCTCTATTGTAAGTAGAAATGTGATATTGTAATTGATTTTTGTTTAGTTAAGTGTAAACTTATTATTATGATTGAATACATATTTTTGTAAGTAATTTCGTTTTACGATAGTTTCGCTTTGTCTAGCGTTCCCGTTTAAGATAATAGATAAAAGTGAGCGGAATCTTTTTTGTTACTTAAAATTGATTAAAAATTAATTACAACTATGCCAAGAATAATATTTATTTTATTTACACCCTCCCTTTTAATTTTAACAATTAGTTCGTCTACAGTTTGGTTCGCTCCTTCCTCATGACGTGGAATGAGCTTCAAAAAAGGGCGAAAAAAGCTTTCATCCAAAGCCAACGATGCATTGGCGGTCCCTCTGGTGCTGCAAATGTCTATTGGCGACGTTGACTACTTATCATCAGGTAGTCCGTCTGCCTTATCGCTAGGTTAAGATATAAAAAAATATAGATAAATGAAAGACATGGTGAACTTTCCTCGTTTTATTTAGTTAACAGTCGCAAATAATACATTAAATAGGTACTTATAATAGGTATTTACAATACTCGGGGTCATTCTACCTACGTAGGTAAAACTCATACAGCACAAACCATTCAAAATTAGAAAGCGTAGAATTTCACTTAATGATATACAAAAATAAGATGCAATTTATAAAAACCTAAGGACACCAAGACAGAGATTTCCAGGGAAATGTTAGTATTGAATTAAATGGGGTACAACGAAAATCTTTCGTCTGGATAGCCTTAATCCAAATACAGTAAGCGAATACTTCATAAGGACAAATCTTCAAGAACAACTTTTTACAGAAAAAGTCGCAGAAGGATTTCGCACGATAAAAAGGGAAAACTGGAATTCACCTACCGTTTTGGTCAATAAATTGCTTCTCAACTTATCAATAAAAGGGAATATTTCGTAAATATTACATTATATGTATTGTCATTTAGTCGCCCTAATTACTAAACGAGAATCATATAAATGTCTCAAAAACACTGGTACGATTTACTAATAATACGCATTTTTTACTGTAAGAAATTCCAAAAATGCTAAGATATAGTAATATAGCAAATATAAATAACGTTGCTATACGATATTAAGAAGTAAACGACACTGAAGGAACAACAAAACATTTAAAACACAATAAATGAATGGATTACGAAAAGTCCGACTATAAAAAATGTCATTTCAGATCAACTCCGAGAGATCAATTTCAGTGTTCATGACTAAGCTAACTAGGATCGTTTTCGTAATCCATTTGTAAATTAGCAACCCTTAATTAAATTCACCGAAAATTGAATAAAATTAAAGGTTAATACGGCAGCATAAGCAGTTGAAACTTTAACCGAACTACAAATACTGTTCACAATCTCCAGCAATTTAGTTAAGAACAGTTTATCTAAAGGAATATCCAAACCAATCAATTCTAAAACGTCTATAGCAAAATTTTGGTTCAACTGCATATGCTGTCATTTCGTTTATTTAGACCTCGACCTTGTAGGGAGAGCCGGGGATGTGGTCATCTCCCCACTTGACGATGACGATGTACTCTCCCCTGTCCCTCACGACGTACCAGCATTCATAGTTGTTCTTGCCTTTGTGCTTCAGCTGGATCTCATCGCAAGGACCCTTGGGTCCGTAGATACCCACGTACAGAAGATTGTTACCTGATAAATAAAAAAGCAAGTTAAATATGAATGAAAACAAAGTAAAATTATATAAGGTTTCGATAATTAAATTCACACACATAGTTGCGTAAATATATAAGCAAGAGGCCTTCATATTTATGTTAGACGAAGTTAGAAAAAGTTATTCGTATATGTAATTATTGATGCATGATTAAATTTTAACTAAATTTTGTAATGATACAACTTAGAATCCTCGTATGCTCGCGACCCGCTCTGGTCGGGGCCCCTCCTGGCCCTTGGCATTTTGCCGACTTGCCACCCTATTATTACGCTACTATGCCGCCCACGCAACATACAAACATCCAGACCATACCATATCCATATCTGAGACTTGTTTTATATAGTACAAAGGTGGCAAACGGGCATATAGTTGATATAGTTCACATGATGATAAGTGGTCAGTGCTGTCTTTGGACATTTGTATTCAACCTCTATTTGGATTGAGGTTCTACGACCTCAAGATCATACACGCTTTGCAACTTCTAAGGACGGAGATGACACTGCCTGGCAAGGAATATTTTCCTTAGCGCCACGCCACACTAGTGACATAAACCGAATACATAATAGATAGGCATTTGTATTTTAAAGAAATACAGAACCATACGTAGGTTCTAGCGCTTGACTAGTTAGAGTTACTTGATTCCTCGATCAGACACTTAACGAATCATATATATATTACTTACTTAAGAAAGTGCGCGGAAAATTAGGAAATTCAAGAAAACTTAACGATCATTTAACTTTTCTATTGTAACCATAGTAACAAAACTTTTTTAATAACAATATTTATAGTTAAGACAGGACAACGCCTGTCGGGTCAGCTAGTCCTACTAATATTATAAACGCGAAAGTTTGTAAGTATGTATGTTTGTTACTCTTTCACGTAAAAACTACTGAATAGGTTTTAATGAAACTTTGCAATAATATAGCTTATACATCAGAGTAAAACATAGGCATACAATTTTTTTATGTATTTTTTTTATGGCAGAACAAAGTGTGCACGGTCAGCTAGTCTATATATATAAAATGCAAAACTGATT
>DWNR01002031.1:0-13782 GCA_018250455.1 Polygonus leo | reverse complement strand
GCCGGATATACTTAAACGCGAGGCGAACTTCTTGGTCCTCAAGGGTAGCAACGCATCTATGGTCTCAACTTCTTCAACTAGCATTTATTCGTACTCGGGGATGATCACTAATGTCCATGGACGGCAATGGCCACTTACCGTCAGGTGGACTGCATGCTCGTTTGCTACCTTAAGACAATAAAAAAATGAAAAAAAAAAGATATTATCTCAAGCACTTCTTATTTATTGACTTACAGTATTCGGCCGGTGGTTTTGTTTGCGGCTTAATTTTCTACTTCGTAAATATTATTACATCAGTTCAAATATTCAAACGGCGTGTTACGATCAGTGGCACCGGTCCTGATCGGACGTGCCTCTTTCAACGCTCTGTTTAACAACAGTGTCGCTCCACTAAATGCTAATGTCGATTTTTTTGTCGTATTAAGGTAGCAAACGAGCACGTAGTCCACCGAATGATAAGTGTTCGCTGCCGCCCATGGACATTAGTGATCATTTCTAAGTACGATTGAATTGTGCCTGAGGTTGGCCACAAACGCGTTGCTATTTCCGAGGACTAGGATTTTCGCCTCGTTTGTAAGCATGCCGGCTAACCACGCTTCTCGAAACCGAAACATAAAAATGGTTTCATAGAGGATTATGAGATTGCCGGTGATACCTCCTCGGGCGATCTACAGGACTTCTACCAACTGGCAAGTGGTGTGATATCACACTGGTGAGATAACTAAATGAGACACAGGATTGATTATATCAAACATTACGCTGCATTAACTAAGCAGCTAGTCACGTGCCCACGATATGCAATTTTGCAAGCGAAAGTAGGTGTTAATCGCTTGACAGTTGGATCAGCGCAACTTTCATACACGATGACCTTGGGTTTGGTTTGATTGACTTTAAATTAGATATGGCACGTAATTATGAGTATTTTAAACTGAACAATGTTGATGTAGCAAATTTATAGAAAACTATAGATATATTGCAAAACAGATCTATCTGAGCTAAAGTGCGAATAGGGTCCACAATTTGATGATTAAAATGTATTTATTATTTACTTTTGTAGCCATATTCTTGTAGCAGCTATGTGACGCTTATGCGTTGTGATTTGTTAAACGAACTATTAATCTTTTCCTTGTGCATATACTGCCGTAGACTACCCAAATAACTACACATCTATAAGAATGAACTTCAGGAATTGCAAACAAATGTGTATGGCTAGCAACGTCATAATTATGTAACTTGCTTTACTGAAAAAATATTGATATATTATTCAAATCTGCGTTATGTATACGGGATGCAAACTCAGTTTCCAAAGGCTTTAGACTTAGCGAATTAAGCATTCATATTTCCTTTTTGCGTATCTGAAAACATATGTGAAACGTGTGAAACGTTTACATCTAGCAAGGATCACGTGCGTACATAAAAATCGAGAAAAACATGGATTATGCGTTAACCACAGGGGACTAACTGTACAGCACGACTTTATCATGCAAACGTGAAAGCACGAATGAATTCCCTCCCTTTTGAAAACGTTCCAGACATAACAAAAAACGTGCTGCGAGCGTTTTTTGTCCGTCGGCTACGAGATTGTAGACGCCATTTCCTACGTAATTAAAAGTTTTCCGAGTCATAAGGGGTTTAGGATCTTTTGTTGGAAACGCTGTAAAGCCATTATGGTCGAGATATAAACAGTTAAATCCGCGATTTAAACCGGCGTGTCCCTGTCGTCACTCGTAGTTTTTTCATTATTCAGTTTAATTTGCAAATTGTTCAAAACTTCAAATTGACTAATGGTCTCTGAAGTGAATAAACGTTCTGTATTCGGGTACGTGTGCAAGTCATGATGTTAGACACTCGCTTACTTTTAAAGAGTTGATTTCATAAATCAATTACAAATTTACGATTCCATGTGATCACAGCAATCACACCGATTACCCAGTTCTTGAGTATAATAACGGTATATCATTATCGGTAGATGGAACTTTTTTATTTGAAATTTACTAACAGTTTTATCTTGTAATATTGAAATATATAGGACATTAATGTAAATATTGATATTTAAAAATGACGCTGGTAACACCCGAAAGGTTATCAAATCATGCAAACACGATTTTACACTCAGGTGAAAGATCATCAGATTATTGTATAATAGTGGCGTAATACCGATAATGAATGAACGCGTACCCGCGTAATATGACGTAGCATTCGATAGAGAGAAGCTTGTTGGCCTCGGGCCAAGCCTCCTGATTGTTACTTCATCCCTGGTACTCGGCTTTACGATAACGGCCGTGTGTAACATAATTCTCGAGTATTTAAAAATTGTGTTTTAAGTTATTTCACGTTTATACACGTTTTGTAATTTCCCATTGCTCGCGGAATATTTTTGCCTTAAATTTTATATGGTTTAAAAACTGATGGAAATCCTTAACAGCTTTAAAGTGCAAAATCATTTCAAGGATATAATGTCTTCTATTAATCTGATGCTATTTTTGTATTTAGGTTTATGTACTTAATAAAATTTATATTTCATTATTGACTCTAGACATTGTATGAAATGGGTTTGTAACCTAAAAATACTATTAATAAGATAATGTTCATAGCGGACAACTCAATAAAGGTTGATATTTTGATCCATTGCATACTTCAATGGTTATCCTCGGACTGATCATTGGCTGTGATTGAATTAATAAAGATTCTAAATATAGCACAAGCATGCTCAATCAACTATAACCTTTCGCTTTTGTGCGCCGTTTGTCATCAATTTCTTCACTCTCTCTGTGATATCTTTATTATTATCAGGAACAAGATGAATTACCATCTCTTTTGTTGCATCTAGATAAAATGTTCTTGAAGATTATTGCTCTCTTCCTAAGATCCAACGATACCATAATCTCTTTTAAAGCATCTTATCCATAGATAACCTTTACTCGATCTTTAAGTACATCTTAATAAATTTTGTTCGCAGTACCGGTTGTTTATGACTGGGCTTCAATGCCGCGGGGCATTGTTGAGAGATAATCATCTCTTAATTTAGTCACTACAATAACCTCAATGACTATGCAAGTACTAAGTACGAGTAATTATGTTCGTATGTATAAGCAAACGACTATGATCCTTGCTGCTTCGAGTTAGGCTTTATCATTCTTCTATTTTAGTTGTGTTTGTTGTGTTGGAGTTCGTGCAGTGCCAATATCGGCATTAATGCTTTCGTAATAAAAACTTCCCTTATTGCCTAGGTTCGACTTGTTTAGGATGGCGAGCGGAAGTTGTGTGCACACGTCGGGTATGGCACCGTAATTATATTCGTTGTCTTGGCTTCGTGCCAATACACCTACCTACATGAGTCCTCTCGTGCTATTAGTCAATGCTTAGTTTTATATGAGTTTGTTTTCATTGATATTTTTTAGTTTTGTGTTGCTAAAATTAAAGAGGTGTTGATATTCCATACGTAACGGGTTTTTTGTATTTAAGATGTATTTAAACAAAAAATATAGGCAAATAATGTTTGGTGGTAATTTAAACCTACCGACATGTTTAATATAGTCCGAAAACTTACAAATACAATAGAACGTTATCAATGCACTTTAACAGTTAGAAGAATTTTGCATAGTCGAGTCGGATATATACAATTTGTAGAAAGAAATAAAATCGCATATTTTACAATAAATGCAGACTGCAGTATTCACGATGGCGGTTTATGCGGTTCGACGCTGACTCGGCGGGAGATTAATTAGGGACGAGTTATAACTATGAGAGAAAAAGCTCATTTTTTAAAGTGAACCGATATGGTAATGACTTGCTCAGTGGAGGTAGATATATTCTCGTTACGGGCAATCTCGAACGCGCCATGATATATTGTGCATAAAAACTGGTTGGACACACGTGTGTTAGGCAAACGGACTGTTTAGAGGATACATTATAAAAATATTTCTATTTTTTACTGCCTTAGAATGCACTCGCATATTGGACAAAAACGATTCATTAGCCGATATTAAAACGTAGTCTTTATACATACATTTATAACATGTAAAAACCATGAATACATTTATACAAGAAATATATCAATAAAAATATAAAAACCATGAATTTTGCTTAATTTTTTAATAGGCTTACTCATATCACAAAAAAAAGATTTGCAAAATTACTACATTATATTTTGCTAGATTCATTACGGGTATTATATTCATGACTAGACGTAAAGTAATTACTGTGCCTCGTATATGTAGTGTATGAGCTCTTTTACTTATTACACGAAGTTTTGTATGTGGAGCATGAGAGTCTAGCTCGTAGGCGTTTTAATGAAATGGTATTCTTTTCATAACTATGTTTTCAATTTGACTCGCGCGTATAAATGATATTTCTATTTAGAACAAATGTGGGCTAAATAGGCAACGCGAATTGAAACAAGAAATAATTACTTACCACTGATCACATTTCAGAGGGGCCCTATTTCTAAGAAAAATATAAGCACGATGAAATTTCGTCTATTTTTTGTGAATCTATCATATTTCACAATATGTAATTTAATTTAGTTTGGCCTACTTGTTATTATTCTTACCCTAGTTTCAGCGTCTGTATAAATTAATCTAGGCAATATAGTAATAGATATAAGTATTATCGCACTACCAATATTCATAAAAGGCACGTCATTACTATTGAGTACGTGTATAAATGTCCATGGAACTATTCGCGTCAGTGAGTAAGCGCATAGAGCCTTCTCATTCGAATATGTACGAACGCTACGTAATCAGATGTAAATGCGTCGACAGCATCCGTCGCAGGTGTGCTGTTGTGTGCTCACCGTTGTTGGTATCTATGTCGTCTTCTAGCGTCGTATCATTTGATATTTCTATAATCTACTATTGTTGACACGTTTTCAACCATATCTCTAAATGAGGCTTATTTCTGAAAAACTTATAAGCACGATGAAACTGTCAATTTCATCTATCCTTGCTTACATATCATATTTCTTAAATTGTAGTTTTAATTTTATTTGTGAACTTGCGATTCCCCTTACTTTAGTTTGAACGTCTATATCTTCTATTTATATTATTTTAGCTCTAACATGTATTTCGCTCTACGAATATTCATAATAGGCACGTCTACTATAGAGGACGTGTTAGTATACGTCCAAAGTTTCTCGTTTGAATGTGCACGAACGCTACGTAATCAGATGTAAATGCATCGACAGCATCCGGCGCAGGTGTGCTGTTGTGTGCTCACCGTTGTTGGTATCTATGTCGTCTTCTAGCATCGTATCGTTCGCCAGTTCTGTATTTGCTGTTTGCAATCGTGTCTATGTAAAATTCTGTTTTGGCGGCTTCTGTTTGCTGCTAAATTCTTGATACACTATTCCTTTTTTGATATTATTTGTCAATTATTCCTTTATTAGTGTAGATTGTGTCCCAGTTAAACAAAAATATTTGTAGAATACAACATTTGTATACAACATTTTTTTCGCTTATCTATAAGAGAGGTTAATTCTGTTTACCACGTTTCGTATCTATCTAGAATGTCTAGTCAAGTTATAACATTTTAGTGTAGAACAAACATTGAGAACATATTTCTTTCACAATATTAGCTCAATGTGTTAAAAATTAGTCATACTATTAGGTAGAATATGTTTACCAAAATGTGTAAAACTATCTATTTAATTCACTCTTATCATTCACGGTGATTTCTACGATATCCGCCATTTATTTTTACACCGAAGGCTCCTTTGTCATTGCAATCTATTTTAATTCTACTCCGACTTGTATATATTAGCATTACCGTTTGTTTTGCTCTATTTTTAACCGACTTGATTGTTTATTTGTAGAATGTATATTCTGATCTTTAAATAGACATTTTATAATGCACTTGCTTTAATTACAGCTTAAAAGTCTACGCACAGACATATTGTAGTCGTAGTTTAAATAACAAAAAAGTCAATTGTACTTTTAATCTTCCCCGTTGTTTGCCGTCTGGCAATCTGATACAGTTGACTATTATGGGGGAATCGTAAACGAGACGCGAGTAATAGGCTCTCCCTATTCATACTCTTCACAAGTACTCTTCTGTGTATATGAATACACAGACATAGCATCTGGTCTGGGTATACCTTCAGTATACATGTAAAAATTTCTTGTCAATAACACTAGTTTTAGTACCTAACCTGATATAAAATGCACTGTATTTTTCTGTTAACTTAATTGTATATTAAAAATAACTGTCTCAATAATACAAAAATAATTACTTATATTCGTATTAGTGCAATGTGTTGGTTGTTTTCATAACTTTGTACTTAACTAAGTAGTTAGTTAGTCAGTTCTTTTTGTGTGAACGTCATAACACTGTCATTATTGTCCTTATCGTATATCACTTGCATTTCCCCTGTATTTAATAAAATCAATTTCAAGAAATCTATTTTAATCTCCCCCATTCTGTATCTGAAATATAAGTTGTCAAAGGCTGAGGGTTGAATTTGAAATGAATGTAAAATGACTAACTCAGACGGTTCTGGTTTCAGCGATGCATAGATATCATGTTTTGAGGTTACAGTTGTAGCAACTAAAATTGTTCTGATGGTTTTGATACTGCAGATAGCTGCATAGTTTCGGTTTTCGGGCGTCTGAGGAATGTTTTGGCTTTACCGAACCTTGTTTTAATTGTATCGCTCAAATGCTTTTCGTCTACGTTTCTCAGAACAATTTAATAAACTTTGTCTGCAATGCTGTGGTTTGATCCCTACCGATTTAAAATTAGTGGCTAACCATTGTCTAGAATTTCATCACTCAAGTATATGAATTTTAATCAAATATTGTATTACTCATTAATCATCATCAAAAACTTTACACGTTGTACTTAACAAATTTTAACTTGAACATTTTTACATCTACTACTCTATCTACTATATTTGTACTATATTGGAATAACAAAAATATTTTCCGCGTCTAAAAAGGAAAACGGTGAGATTAATGTTGGTCTGTAATCCCTTTGCTACTTCATCTGAATGGTATTAACGTTGGGCATACTGACGTTACGTACAAATTGGTTTATTAAATTCCTTTACGCCTGCAAAGGTCTACGGGCTCAAACCTCTCGGTGCAGGGTTAACGTTTATTTAGTTAGGACCGTGATGTTAGAGTAACTTTTAGGAAACGTACGTAGTTAGTTTGCTGTAAATTATGTTTCCACATTTAAATTTAGTTGGGTCCGGTTATAACTTTGCTCGGTAACCATTTTAACAATTGCTCCGGGCAAATTAAGGACCTAATTTGGTTTTATTTATTTACTTGCGTCCGTTCATATTGTTCTTAATTCATCTGAAAGATCTTTAGTTCGTTTATATTAATTAAGTCAATTTCTCGAGCTTTGGCAGACCTTCGTTAAGGATAACGCCTAAAGAGCGACTTATCATTGTTTTACTTTGTCTATTGAAATGAGTAATCAATTATTAGTCCATAATAAAAAAGTATTTTCAATAAATATTTAAGTCTAGTTAACGAGTGATTAATTGTAAGGTTAATCAACTTAAATGTTTCATTTCATAGCATCTCACCCCAATGATTATAATGCGATTATGGACGATTGCATAAACATGTTTTTTGTACCAGTTACTTACTCACTCGTAAGTGAATGACTTGTTATTGATTCATCTTGATGTGTGTCAACATAGCCAGTTTTA
The DNA here is from genome assembly GCA_018250455.1 of Polygonus leo. Lineage (NCBI taxonomy): Eukaryota > Metazoa > Arthropoda > Insecta > Lepidoptera > Hesperiidae > Polygonus > Polygonus leo. The sequence continues at coordinate 6,122 of DWNR01002031.1, read as the reverse complement.
AAACTCTCACGTTGATTCCCAACTGAAACTGTGAAGGTATCTTCTTAACGACCACACAAACGTGGCTCTTCATTCAAAGAGCGGTTTTGACTTTACTATGCGTTCGTTTGAGGCCTGACCTTGCTCCGTTTTCAGAGTGAAGTGAAAAAAAACTAAATAGTCGTATGGAGATAATGAAAACGCTTAGCATTGGGAAAAACATTGGACCTGATTTCAATAGTTCATTTTTTGTACGGCAGTCGAATAGTGTCATTGTGGTTTCCAATAGGTTTTTGTGATATTATTATTCAAATTATTTTCCAATTCTTATTATGTCGCTTTTGAGCAACCATCTTGCTTAGTTTGTTTATTTCTTGAAATCGCAAAAGATTTTTCAATTAATTTTCCTTCATGATCTGAGATATTTAATTTAAAAGTATGAGTAAGATGACACTATAATTACTCATATAATTCTTGGCATTTTTTCTGAAATTATCCAATTAATGAATCAAGTGCGTGGTAAGCAGATATCAGATTTGTTTGTGCGTCACAATACATACTGGATTAAATTTATGTATTCTTAATATATTATTGCAATGAATTCAGAAATGAGAGATGAAATGAAATAATGAACATTGTAGATTGCTCACAGTAAAATTGTTTATTGAATACTCTCAACTCTTTTGTTTTTACTATATGTTTCCGTAGCGGCGGAATAAAAATTTAAGGAGTCTGTTAATACTGCTAATCTAGCCAGGGATCGAAATAAATAAGGATCATACCCGTTCCTGTTAAAAGTTCAAGAGACAAAACCCTATGACATGCAGACGGACAGGCAACGAAGTCTGGGTAATAGGTTCTCGTTGGCACTTGGCCGTTCACGTTGGCCTTTGGATACGGAACAGATAACAATTCGAAATCTAAATTATTGCTCAATTTATTTTTTATTTCCATAAAGTAGATTCGAAAGAGATGGCGCTGCGCGCACTATTTATTTCATTTCCCAGTATGCGATTAGATTAGCTGTACGGATTTTGTACTTGATCGGTAGGTATATCGCCGTGTGTGCCGATGTGTGATACGTGATCCGATGATGAATCGGTTATTCGAGCGAGCGTGATCCGCCAAACGGTTGTTCGAGCGAACGTATATTCGAGTGCTGTGAATACGTGTATGGTGTATTGGTGGGACTATTAAGATATTGCGTATTAACCAAGTTTTAATTTCGAACTAGACTGACCTGGTTGTTCTGCCATATAAAGTATAATTTTCCCCCGTTTTTGCAACATTTTTCGTTGATACTCCGCTCCTATGGGTCGTAGCGTGATGTTATATAGCCTAAAGCCTTCCTCAATAAATAGGCTATGTAACACTAAAATATTTTTTCAATTCGAACCAGTTTTTCGTGAGATTAGCGAGTTCAAACAAATAAACAAAGAAACTCTACAATTTTATAATATTAGTATAGACTAGTGATCTTGACAAACTTTGTGCCTGGAAAAACATTCGGACCTCTTGTCTCTCAAATTGGACCCAGATACACATATTGCAAAATTTTATTCAAATCAGTATGTATCAGGGATTAGACCAACATCTCGACACGGGATGTTTGAATATTAAAATATCAGAAGTTGTTCGGTAAATTTGAATGTGATGATTGGATGAGTACGGTAGGAAGCACAGAAAAGTTATCAATAAATGCAAATGAATTTTTAGGACCAAAATTTTAATGGCATACAGTTCTCAAGTAAGATTCCCTGCGAGACGTAACAGACGAACCGCGTCATTAAAGTGACTCTAAAAATATTATATTGATCTTGTATTTATATCTATAAGTTGTAATTTATTTAAAAGTACTTTTACGATCATGTCATGATCGGTGATTTTAAAACAATACGTTCTTCACATAGTACTTAATATAGACTAAAGTTGTAATAGTATTAAAAGTTCATTTTGGATTTAGCGCAGTTCGCAACGATCTAATCTTGTTTTAGTTTTCTTACACAATATAATACTTATAGCTACTATTTCGCAGAATGTTCTCACATACCTCGTTAAAGTAAACGATAAGGTTCTCTTATAAGACACATGTCACAACTATCGAAAATATCGGAAATTAGCTCTCGGAGGAATCTTTCTGTCATTGGAATGTGTTGTGTCGTGTCTCAATCGGAATTACACGTCGAGTGTCGTCGCTAAATATTGACAGGCATCGAGATGGGACCCTTCTCACTTCTGTGGCGCGAACAATGCTAGGGACGTTGTATTCTGGATGGCGATGTGCCCCGTTTTTGTTACTTGACTTGATACTTACAATAGTTGAAGTAATACCTCTTTTGGGTTTAGAATATTTGCTAGATATACCGAATAAAATTCATAGTCTAGTGCATGTAATGTATGTTACGTCTATTTACTAGAGTCATCTCTATCGTTATCTGAAATTATAACTTTGACACGTATCTTACTAAAATTTACGCTCAAATTAAAAGGTATAGTGAAATGATCAACTCTTCTTAATACGATTGTATTAGTCTCATATGTGTGTTGTGTAATTGACTGATTAATTTGAAAATTTACTAATTCGATTATACCTAAAGTCGACAAGAAACAAATGAGCCCATTTGATTTATTCTAATGTGTCCAATTCAAAGCGTGGTTTGCCCTATAATTAGGATCATAGCCTGTATCTACGTCACTTAAATATTTCGTTGCCTTTTCATTATTTTTCAAATGGAAAGCAACCAAAATTCAACGCAAAAGCATGGCCTTCCGTTCAGCGGCCATCATGTCTTTATATTCATTAAATGTCTGTTATACTTATGCCATTGTATGTAACACTCTTGCTTCAATAAAGTCTTATCGCGAAAGGTATAATATTACAGAACAGTACTTTTTAGGTTACAAAAAATATTTTTACAGTCGAATGTAAGACCAAACTCTGTTTTGAATACAATATTTTTTTTCTAAATATATTATTACGCTCCTATAAACATTATACATTTTCCGAGGTTGCAAAACACGCAAAGTAATTATTTTTTGTACCTTAAATATTACCCTCATATAAGTTGTACTTTTGAGATAGCGCGTTATTGAAGCAAAGCGACGATACGTAACTCCGATAGCGTACCTTCATCTTCATAGTGTGAAGGCATTTTCCGACGGTGTTTTGAGCTATTTCCGAGCCAACCGCGATCGGACCGCGCGATACACGCCCTGATGGTGTGAGTTAGCACCTGCGTACAGTATCTGCATCTAGATAGTGTTGTTGTTGTTGTGTTGTACAGTTGTATGGGGCTGTGGGGTTTTCACTTTCAGTTCATACTAGCTTCTGAAGACGGACTCGGTTGTGAATGTTCAAGTAGAATTATCTATCTTTCGCAAGTTTGAAGATTCGACACCCTAATGTGGAAATATCTATGTTTAGGTCTCTTTCTATAATCCATTAGGTCTCTTCTATAATCAAAGTATACTTGTTTTGTGTGTTGCTACGGTACCCACATAATTATCTTTAGAGAATAGAGATCATAGAGTAATATCTATAATTAACTTACGTAAAAGGGCATCCCTGTCTCATTGTAAAGAATTTATAAACTTAATATGATAAAATGACTAAAATACAAAACAGACTTGCTCGTTCAATAAACGGCTAGTAGTAGTATAGTATTCCTTAGTTTTAAAATTATGTTTGTTTCTTATTAGCGCGTTCAAATTGATGAATAACCAAACAAACATAAACACACGAGGTTTATATGCGAGATATATCTTTCTCATACACCCCGGATATCCCAACTGTGAATGTAATATATGTATACTTGTATACAATTTGCAACACTTAGCAATTCCAAGGTTGCCCCTAATTGGATTCCAATGTTCCTCGGCGCGCAGTTTGTAAACATTGATATTGGTTCCCGTAGCCGTTGTTTTGATTACAATCCCCCTTTCAGGAGATATGACGTAACGTACATACAACATAGTGTATCGTATGGATATTGTACGAATGGTTTCAGTGGGTAAATAAATATTGATGTGTATCAATCCCGGATTAATTCAATATAGGGATGAAGGCATATTTACATATAAATTAAACAGCATGTCTGTTAATAAATTGCAAGCTCATTACTGATCGCCGAATTAATAATTTCACACTCTCATAAGTTCATAAAATCAGCGTTGGGATTGGAGGGGTATGGAATTTGAATCCCAGATTCTTATACGAGGCGTCGGAATCTTAAACTCTAGGCTATTCATCACTCTGAATATAAAGATAGATATTGAATGAAGATTAAGCGTATCTATTGGTATTACTATTTGACAATCCCACGCACGAGTGATTCAAACGAAGTGCCAAATACATGCATGTTCATGAGGGCAGGCGGTCACCGGCGACATGAAGGGAAACCCAGTGAAAGTGGCGCGGCCGGCTGCTGCTCGCCGAACAATGGGTCTGGCGGCGAGACCCAGTGGGCTGTGGGGCCGCGCGTGGACTGATTTGTTATTAGTGGACGGTTTTAGGATTACGTTACGTGGGTTACTAACCAGACCTTTTTCAGTAGATAGGATATAACGTTAGATAGTGTATCTTATGGATATGTATTATTATTTTTGAAAACTATAACTGAAACTATTACTTAAAAACTATAAATGAATATTTTAAGTCAATAATAATATTCATATATTCGTAGACACCCTTAGGACGAAATCCAAAAAATCTATGAAAACTACATGAGAGACGTACATCATCAACTTGCCTAAGCAAATATGACGTCATCAAGGCCCAAAATTGAACTAAATTCATCTACCTTACAGACCCTACTAATTTGATAGTCGAAAACTTTTTGTTTACCCAAACAATGATTCAACCGCTATTCCAATTTCATCTCTACACCTATTGTGATAGAGTTTAATTCCTCTTGACAGGTAGGTAGGCAAGTAGGTATACTCGGTCATACCGTAGGGCAATAGGAATAGTTTATTATTATGATTAGTACGTTCGCGAGCGTTAATGACGTCTAACAGGTATGATTAACGCCGGCCCTTCGGGTTCGCGTGGAGTTGTGGACTTGACAGTACCGGTATTGTTGTTGGAAGTTACAGATTTATTTAAACCAACGGATTTCTTATTGCGTACTGAACAATGTAAAATAATTGTTTACAACATAGATGTAGATAAGTCCCTAAGCGATAAGTGAAGACTAAAATATGTGTCAATTGGGACATTAAATTAGTTAAATCAATAACTTTATGTTTTTAGTATTTGTTGTTTTAGCGGACATAGTAAAACGTTACGTAGTACGTTCGCGAGCGTTAATGACGTCTAACAGGTATGATTAACGCCGGCCCTTCGGGCTCGGGGGGGTTGTGGACCTGACAACACCGGTATTGTTGTTGGAGGCGAGAGATTTATTTAAACCAACCGATTTCTTATTGTATACTGAATTTTCAAACGCTATGACTTAACATACATGAAAGAGGTATATTAGTCGCTAAACGAAAGTGAAGACTAATATATGTCTCGATTAGGACAAATAGTGGCTTGCGCTTTAGATGTGACGTCTGCTCAATTAAAATATACACTGCATATAGCACTGCACTGTACTGCACTGCAAAAGCACTTTGTCAAAATACAGTCTTATGTGTTTTCAAAACTCAAAAAAAAAACGGTGCAAATTAAATGAGGCATAGGATGTCTAACCAGGCAAACATGTCAAACTTCATTAATATACATATTTAGTTGGTCCTCTATATCAATACTAATACAAATAAGCAGTATGGAACTTCTTAATTTTCATTTTTTCTTCATGATTTTTCGCGTGATGTTCTATGTATTAAATATATATCATTAGTATTGCGTGTGCTGATGCATAAATAAACTGACACGACGCGGTTGCAAGTTGCGACATGTTTTTATGTAATCGGCTGTCTGATGGACGCAATTGCTAGCCGTGTAATGTGTTGCGGGAAGAATTGGATTTTTGAAGTGAAAACTTTAGCGGCGTTGTGCACTTTTTGTGATGGGTAAAAAATGTTAAACTCGCGTCAGGACACGTGACCTGATCGATAATTCGTAAGACGGAGGGAGAGTAGACCGCCGGCGCAGCGTAGGAAAGGAAGTATCCTCTCTTTCTGCCGCGCGGCGAATTTAG
>DWNR01002030.1:0-13789 GCA_018250455.1 Polygonus leo | reverse complement strand
GAGGATGATTACTGATGCCCATGGGCGGCAGTGGCCACTTACCATCAGGTGGACTGCATGCTCGTTTGCTACCGTTACGCAATAAATAAAAAATATTCTTCCTATCAGAACATGCTTGTGTCCTCATTCTTCAGTTACTAGAAACGAATATATCACTTTTTATATGTAATCTCACGAGATTGAGGTCGAAATCATGTGTTCGTAACGTAAACGTCATGGTTCCTTATCAAGATAGACAGATTCTCAAAAACAAAAAGAACCCTTGTCGACAGCGCCGAAATGTACGACGTTACATTTTATTCACGTCATTACGCTGATATGATTACGGTTGCCGTTGCGAGTGGTATCATTATGCGAAAAGATTCCCTAGAGGGGTACGTCCCTCCAAATTTACAGGTTCATATCAAAAAAAAAATATTTCGTAACAGACGCCTGATATCACAATGTGCCTGTAAACGACCATTTGTGGTTCAGAATGGATCGTAAAATGGCTTTAATGGGTGGACACGTTGGAACCCACTTCGTCCATTAATCGCTCGTTTTTGGACGAGAAATTAAATTAATCGGGCAAAATTTCGAATCTAAAGTGAAGTGAATGGGTATTGGGTTGAGTCGAATTGTTTTCGCTCCCAGAAGTTTTCTATTCAGAAATTTTATATTCATACCTACAATTCCGTATTCTCTTTCGAAGTGAACTTTTCGGCGATTATCTGAAAATCTATTGATTTGCGCAAGAAATTAATCTTTTGAAACACTTTTAGCAGATTACACTTTCGTGAATCATTTTTTAGGTTTCACACTAAATAATGCGACCAATACATTAGTACATTCATACTTATATCTATTCTATCAGCCTTTGAGGTCTTATAGATCTAGGTTTGTTGTTTTGAGGTCATATTAAATAGTAACTTTTAGACCAGTTCTGTGTCCTCTGAATAAGGTTTCTGGATGTCATCTTCAGGTCATCAATCTATCTAAACGGTGACAACTTGTCCTTCCTACTGACATGGTCGCTCACGGCAATCCAAAATCGAATTTAACGGTTGTCAGTCCTCCAAACATTAATACAATACTTACATTATTAATTTTGTTTTAACCTCGGCATTTTTATGTCGAAATATCTACCGAAGCGTGGATAACTTTTCGATACTCCTAAAGAATTCGTTTTGAAATAGTATAATGCTTAAACAATGCAATCTGTACATGTATATGTTGTAATGAACAATGATAAATTAATATATTATTCTGTATTCCTGACACATAAACAATACGTAATATCACTGTAACATGCAGTATTAATCATCCAAATTAAATCATAGCTTAACAATAGTTAAAATACATTGATTAAATTCAAATACAGCTGTTGCTTCTACTACAACTTTACATCTATCTTAATTCAATTCTCCATCAAGCTTATATGTAAATCATTTGTCTTGTACCTTAATGTGTGGGATTAATACAGCGTTAAGCAGCCTGATGGCCTTTGCTCCATTAATTATCAGATCACGGGTACTCGCTAAGCTAATGGCTTACAAATACGTCCAAGTAGCCTCCAATTTGCCTTTGGGTGATACTGTGAATATTACAGAGATAAACGTTGCGCAAATCGACGTGATTGAACATGTCTTTAGAGCTCGGCCATTGCAGGTTAATAAACGGTAAAACTGCTAAAGTGGTGGTGTATTAACACCAACTTTATATCCCTGAGGGAAGTGATTCTTGTTTATTTGGAGAGATATATTCAGTCGTAATTAAAAACAAGAAAAAATTAATCTATAATAGACTTATTACACGACGAATTTTAAAGACGTCTCTTCAAACACATATCTTGTGTAAAACAATTATTTTTCGCCTTTTTTTGACGCGTCCTATTTGTTACATATTTTTATATATATTTTTGTAATATCTTTTCAAACTAGAATATAATACTCCTGCTATAAGATTACGCTGCCGCTATAGGTATTATAATAGTGCAATGTCTGACAACGCTGAATTCTTCTCCAGCTATTGCTTTTACTACGGTAAAGCCGATAAACTGGTGCTGTATACTTGTATCTAATTCTGAGGAAAGTGTTTTTTTTATTTTGTTCGGATGTGATTGCTATGTTTCCAGTCATAATTATACATCACTATAGTAAATTAATAAAAAAAATATTCAAATGAATCACTTGTGTTGTATTTGGAAAATTAGTATGTATAGTACAAAAACAGTACCAGTATGCAAAAGTAAGTCATTTATTTTTCTCTTGTGTCCACAATTAACTGTGGTAATTCTGCTATAGGTGAGTCGTATGCACTTAGCAATTTATATTTACATAGTTAAAAAAATGTCCTCGCCATGCACCGCAAGATACGCTTAAACTGAATTTAATATTTCGTTACAAACTGGGATAAAATTTTCGAGCGTTGGAAAAATAATAAAGTACATTATTTTTAAAGTTTATGCATTATCACTATATTAGTGATGTGATGATATATGAACGATGAGTCGACAAGTCCAACTCGTAGTTAGTCGATCAATTATTCTTAGTATTTTTTACTTGGTTATAGTCATATACAGTCTGTTTTTTACATCTAAACCTAGCGATACGGCAAACGGGCTACCTGATGGTAAGTAGTCACCGCCTATGGACATTTGCAGCACCAGAGGGAGCGCCAATGCATCGCCGGCTTTGAAGGAGAGCTCTTTTCGCGCCTTTTTTGAAGAACCCCATGTCATAGCGCACCAGGAATCCCTCGGGAGGAACCTACTAAGGTTCAAAAGATATACGTACAGTCTTGTGACGATCGGACAACGGAGGCTTAGTAATAGGGTTCCGTTGCCATACCTCAACATTACTTATACCATTTGTTGACATTCACTTGACCAGCCAGGTGGTAGAACTTGTTTGGTTCGACCGGAGAGGTACCACAACCACCCTCATAATCCTCCGTGAAGCAAATCTTGTGATTCGGTTTGGAAAAGCGTGGTTGGAAAGGCCGGCTATACTTATACACGAGGCGAACATCTTACTCCTCGGAGGCGAGCAACGCATCTGTGGTCAAATTTAGGTATGATCTAATTGGGATGGAGGGAGATAGGAGTTGATTACTGATGTCCATTGGCGGCAGTGACCACTCGTGGACACATGCTCGTTTGCTACCTTTATACGTTAAAAAATACCACTTTTTACGTAGTCAAAAACTGTCCTCGAACAAGACAAGCTTAAACTAAATTTAATATTTCGTCACAAACTGGGGCAAAGTTAGCGCGCGTCGGAAAAATAATAAACAATATTCTCTTTAAAGTTTTCGCATTGAAATCACTTTATTATTCACGAAACGACGAGTTTGACCGTTTATGGCATTAAGAATGCAAGCCGTGTGGCGTGAGCGTGTTTCAATTATACGTTACTCGGGAATTAAATGGCGAGCGAAAACAGAAGTGGTATAATAAAGGATAACAGCGTTATTTATAGTGAGGGTATACTGAGAAACTATTGGCTTTTATTTGACTAGTGGCTAAACGTGCCCTTAGTAATCTAAGGCCAATTTCACAAATGCTTCTAAGAGACATAGTGCAAGGAATATTGAAGACTCAAATTTTCGAATCTAAATTTATTTCTCCAATTATACTTTACTTGGGTATTAAATGGCGAGCGAAAACAGAGGTGATATTAAAAAGGATAATAGCGTTTTTATAGGGTATTCTGTGAAGTTATTATCTTTTATTCCACGCGAAAGTAAACTTCATACTCTTATCAACTTAAGGCTAATTTCACCTATGCTCATTAGAGAGAAAGTCGAAGAAATTATATTGAAATCTTGACAGTAATTTTCTTTCAGTCACAGACAGAACTCTAACTCCCACTTGACTACTATCATTTTAGTACTTGTTGTTACATATTTAGTCATATCAGTTTGTAAAAAAAATACTGTTCAATATACAGAAGTAGAAATTTGTATCGATAGGACGGATGGACAGCGAAGTCTCAGTAATAGGTTACGCACTCCACAATCCCCCAAAAATGAAAACATGATAACAGTGTTTTATATATATACAGGTATTCTGAGAAATCGTTGGCATTTACTCTACGCTTGGGTTGTTATACCCTTACCGATTTAAGGCCAAGTTCACCAATGCTCATTAGAGTGATAATGCAAGAAATATAGAAATCTACACACACACACACACATCTTCACGCCAAATCCTTAACGGGGTAGGCTGAGAGTATCGAGTGCCAAATGGCACGGTTCTCAGATACTTGTCTAGCTTCTTCCACTTTCATATCCCTCCTCATACAAACACGCCGATTTCGGAGACTCTTGACACCTTCAGACAACACATGATCAATTTGATCATGAAATGTCAGTGTGGGTCTCCCTCGGTATCTACATCCGTCCACATTCGCATTGTATATCTGTTTTGGTAACCTTTCATCCATTGTTTTTCTTTCATTTTTTTTTTTGACAAATTGTGAAAGAGTAAATGCCACTAACATCGCCAGCACTTCGCTAAGGACATAATTTTTGTAGTGTTACTACCTTCTAATAAAGAACACTTTAACCGGCTTAAAAAGGAGGAGATTCTATGTTCATACAAATAAACATATTATTATAGGTATGTTACCTATATCTTTGGTAAAATACATATAATAATATGTTATTTGTCCATAATTATTGACTATTACTGGTAACAATGGAACGAAAGTACTGTAAGACCGAAAGACCGTATTTATATAAATAATTTTTAGTTATAGTTTCAGTGAATGCTATTATATGATAGTTAAGGTTACAAATGTTATACAAAAAGTCAATATAACTTATATACCTTTTATAATGCATATGTACCATGTGAAGTTGTGCTATAATTAATCATTTTATAGAGTCAGTTGCACTGAATCTGATTACAGAAAGCCTTATGGATGGATGGTGTTAAGTAATCGCAAAGGTTTAAAAAATTTTAGGAAAAAGAATTTGACTATGTTTAAAATATGTTGAAAAATATCGTATCGAACGTAAGAATGCGACTTAGTCATTTGCCGATTTTTGAAAATACGGTGTTGTATACACCCTTTTAAAAAAAAGGAATACATAATGAGGAAAAGAAAACATAAAACATAACAAATAGAATTGTGAGGGATGTAAAGTCCAGTTCTTTGTATATAAGTATAATAAGGAATAACAAAATAAAACTTATCAAATAGAGTCGACAGGGATGAAGAGTTCAATTTCTTGTTTATAGATATAATGAAAAATAGCAAAATAAAACATATCAAATAGATTCGGTAGAGATGTAGAGTCCAGTTCTTTGTACATAAATATAATCAGGAAAAGCAATATAACTTATCAAATAGAGTCGATAGGGATTTAGAGTCCGGTTCCTTGTGTATAGATATAATAGAAAATAGTAAAATAAAACTTATCGAATAGAGTCGGTCTGGATGTAGAGTCCAGTTCCATGTAGGTATATAGATATAATCAGGAATAGCAATATAACTTATCAAATAGAGTCGGTAAGGATGTAGAGTCCAGTTCCTTGTACCCGGCTGCGGGCTAGCGTCCCCCGCTGTCACTTCGACGATTGATAGCATCCCCGGGGACGTGTTCTGGGCTCTACCACCCCTGCTCTTGTTGTGAGAATTTTTATTTGCTCTCGGAAGATATGTCTGTAGAGATATAGGTATATAAGAGGAAACGAGTGACAATTTCGTAAATGAAAGTATTATTACAGTAAGAACTAAAACTTTAACTATAAATAGCTACGTACCTAATTCTTATACATATGATAGATCAAACTTACGAAGAAAAAGATAGATCGGACAAATATATAGGTATTGTAATTGTACTTTTATCTTCCAACATTAGCTGTTACTAGATTTGTATGAAATAAATTTAAGTTTTGTAATCAAAATTCGTTTTCCCACGACATCATCATCATCGCCATGACCTATTATTCTCTCACTGCTAGGCACAAGTCTCCTCTTACATTAAAGCGAATCTAGGCTTTAGTCAGACTTTACACATCTTTGAGATTTTTTGACAGTCTCTTAGGCGTGTGTTTCCTCACGATATTTTACTTCACCGAAAAGCAAGTGATTATTTAAATTGATCATTACATACAAACAAATGTTACCTCTGTACGATATGTTAGAAAACATTTCGCTACGTCAGTGGCAAGGTGTTCAATAGCTAGTGCGACATGCCCTACCTAGACACCACTAGTTAGCTGAGACATTCCAGATCAGATAGATAAACATTTGCTTTTCATATTGAATCCTAACGGGTCAATAGTAACACTGTAAGTGTATAATTATTTTATTGGCGGTAAATCGATAAGGCAGTTAGCACACTAGTTAGTATCTCAATTTGTAAAGAATGTAAAGAAAACATAGGGGTTTGCTAAGTAATAGAACTCATGTAGTCAAACTACAGAAAGGTATTATCGCCATCCTCAAAATCTTTGGTGAAACATTATTTTTTTTCAGTTTTGTAGAAGTTTGCCCGCTATATTTACACATAAGATCAATATCTTAGGTCTTCGGGGTAGCAACTTATCTGTGGTCAACGTCGGGTGCGATTAAATCGTACGTGGGGATGACTAAACGAAACGAGTTCTACCACAAGGTAGTATTATGAAAACCCAGCTTGACCTTCCCGTCCTTAACATAGGGAACCAAGAGTAGTAACGCCTTTATGACAAGTTTCAAATAAGACTTATGCCAACTTTTTCCTATGTTTATGACTAATCTTATGGAGGTTTGTGGCCACTTACGGAAAGAATACTTTCAAAATATAAACAAAGCGAAACAAAGAAAGCTGGAATCATCAATCAAACAATAAACATAAAAACCGAATAGCAATCCAAGAAAATCCACTTAAAACTCCTTCACGCAATACCAAACAAGTGTTACAATAATCGCGCGAATCGCAAACAGATTTACAAAATCACGTAACCCGGATATGACGTCGCGATACTGTATCTAAAATCTGCGCAGTTATCGGCGCCATCTCAAGATAAACGCCGAATGCGATAAAACCAATCTTGGCTATACGTCACGCAAAAATAATTTAATCTGGCCATGTGTTGGGGACATGCTGTGTTGCTGAGAATCTTGGATGCAATATAGGCTTTTTCTCTTGGCAGAGTGGTCGTAGTTTTACGTGGTGCATTTGTTTTGAAAGATGTGCTCCCCGCGATGTGCCTCCATTCGTTGCGGTCCTCAGTGTTACTACAACAGTGGGCTTTATTTTTCAATCGAACTTATATGGTCTATAAGTCTACCCAAAACCAGGCCTCAAGTTGTCCGCGAAGCCATACAAGTGGAGTGCAACATCCAAATTTTCCCTACTTATTTTAGGAAATCGGTGTCGGTTTTATCTTGTCCAAATATCACAATTCGTTTTTCTTTCTTTAGTTTTCTTTTTTAAGGAAAGTAAGCTTGCTTGGTAATTACTGGTCCGAATCGATGATAATTTTTAAACCGGCAATAAGATCCGAGTCCTAAAAAGTATGGGCAGCTTTTTCATATACAGGTTTGCGCAGTAGCATTGCTAACACACTTTAAGTATCGAGTAACAGTTTACCTATAAATCATTTTTGTTTCGGTCGAAGGAACATGGTTGTAAGTAAAGCGGCGACTGTACCAGTCTTCAGGCGTAGCAGCACATCAGAGGCAAATAAATATAAAGCTAACATTTTGTTAGGACTAATTTAAACTACAACAAGGCTGTCCAATCCAAGGACATCTAGCTTTCCTCTACTTTTACTAACGTCGCTTCCTTATAACGTCCTCGCTTTTAACTTTTATATTGCTAATTAATATAAGCAATCTTATATACATTTATTGTCTACTACGAGTACTAATTACATCCTCTATAGTATTCGCTTTGAACTGATTTGTTACACGTGTTACTGATCTGGTGGTAGTCTGTACTTCCCGACTGCATTCTAATCTCATTCTACCTCGTACAAGCAAGATGTGGAATGAGCGGCCTCCCGAGGTATTCCCGGTGCACTATGAAATGGGGTTCTTCAAAAAAGGCGCGAAAGGAGCTCTCTTCCAAAGCCGGCGATGCATTGGCGGTCCCTCTGGTGCTGCAAGTGTCCATAGGCGACGGTGACTACTTACCACCAGGTAGCATCTGCATTATCGCTTGGTTTAGATATTAAAAAAAAATAACGTTTCATTAAGACAGCCTTCTTTGAGCTACGAATACTCAGTGCCAGTGAGTACTCAGAAGCCAAAATATGTTTTGAAAAATAAAAAATGATTGGAACAAATAGTGTCTTTGAGTTGAATATTCTACATTGTAATTAAATAAAAACAATTACTTAATCAACTGTATTAAAAAAATATTTACACCTATCATAATTTAAGTAAATCAGATACTTCGATTGGTTACATGTGTACATATGTGCAATTGTACATTGACCCTAGCTTATAAAATAAATCAATATTCATGCAGCAAAAATGTGAAGTTGGTTGAGAAGTGCTTTCGAAGCAAAGCCGGCAATTATCTGTAGTGGTACTAGACCGCGCTCAACCCGACAATAGACCTCGCGCTGACAGCTGGACCGCCCTCGGCTATTGGGATATTAGCTCTATGTATGTGGTTTATAAGCAGCGATAGCCTAGTGATTGATAATCAGACTTTTTACACGGGCTCCGGGTTCGAATCCCAACACGAATCTCCAATTTTTGAAATGATGTGCGTATTTAAACTACATTATCACGTGCTTTTCGGTGAAGAAATACATGGTAAGGAAACCTACATGCCTATGAGATCGTAAAAAATCTTAAAGCCGTGTAAAGTCTGCTAATTCGCACTTGGCCAGCGCGGTGAACTGCCTAAATCCACTATCCAATTGTGGAAGGAGACCCGTGCCCAGCAGTGGAACAATAATGGATAGTGATGATGATGAGGATATAGTATATAAACCTTAGAAAGATTTTAAAACTTTAAACGCAACACATCTTATGACCGCAATTTTCCAATAAACTTCAATAATACGTACTTACGTACGTAACTATAAGTAGAGTCTCGCGTGGACATATCGAATAATATTTCAATTTACGAAATTGAAGTTCATTATGTCTTCACGACACCATCCATAAAATGCACACATAACGTTTGGCATAGACGCGTTAAATATACAAAGGAAAACGATATAAACCGATATAGCTCTCTATTCGACTCGCATTTTTATGTCGGCTCTCGTAAAAACGTTATGGCGTCAGGTACAAACGTCATTTCGCGGTCGTTTCATACGGTAGGCGGTTTTAATAGTGCTGGGCGATGTTTTTCTATCTTAACCTAAGCGATATGGCACTTTTTACCATCTGTAAAATCCGGAACGGATGCTCTCCATTAATGGGGCCGATGAAGGGGTATGTCGGGCTTCAACCGACTAAAAAGCAGACGGTGATCCTTCGCTCCACCGCGGGGCGAAGCCGCAGGAACGCTTGCGCACACATCCGTGACTCCGCACATGACGTCCAGCCTGGCGCTAGACCTACCTCAAGCGATATGGCATGGGCTTGATGGAAAGTGGTCACCGTGGTCTGAACATTTGAAACACAGGAAGAATCGGTAGAGTATCGCTGGATGTGTGAGAGTGAGCCTTTTACACACCATTTTTCCAGTGTGTCCAATGTGTGTCACACAATATTGTTATATGACGTTTAGTCACGTTTATATAAAGTTTTATATACGAACGGCATATTATCGACGGTTAGAGTGACGGTTAGAGTAAACATTATTTTAATAGATAAAAGTATTATAACAAAATGTACCTACTGTGGAAAAAAGAATATTAAAATTAATATTACAATCTTATACAGGTATAGATTCTAATATTAACTTTTATATACTTTTTTTTCTATATGTCTCTATAGACAGGTCTATACCTATAGTTTGAATAAAATTGTAAATGAGCGATGTCTTTATTTTGAAAATATTTAAGAAAAACATTTATGTGGGGGGTCTTAATAAAAGCAATAGAAGCCAAAACAACCATTTTTAGAATTTTATCTGTCTTGCATATTTGTACGAGCACCACGCCAAAATAGCATACTTTATGAAATTAGATGCGGTTTTCACTGTTGCATGGTTTAAGGTTTAGCATAAAATCTAGTTTACGTTTGATCTTACAACACCGCCGTTGAATTATTATTAAAAAAATATATCATATAATATAAAACAAAAAATCTTTTATCTTCCGCATTTACCTAGAAATCATTACAAATTTAATCAATTTATACAATATTTTATCCCTGTCATTGTTTTAATTTTCATAGTTTTTCATCAAGACGAAGATTGTATATCCTAGTGATTCTTTACAGTTATTTTTTCTTTCGTCCAACTAATGACCAATTAAAGTATTAACATACATAGGATGGAGAGATAAATAAAATCTTTTAAAAATGTGCAGAATCTAAATTATATTTAACATTAGAGTAAAGTAAATTTTATAATGTTTTTAAAAATCGGTTACTGTCTGTATTTAACGTGAAAATATGGCTTGCGGCTGCCGTGGCGTTTTATTTTATTGAAATAATGCGGTTAACGGTTTTCCAGTCTATCGGAGTAAGTTCATCAACTTAAAATTAAATATACCTTTTATTTTTTGAAAATATATAACACACATAAAATAAATGATTCGGTTTATGTAATTGTGGTAATTGTGATAGAGTTAAATAAACATGATTTAACAAATAAAGTGATATGATGCTTTTTGATTTTCTTTTTTTTATTGTATAAAGGTAGGAAACGCGCATGCCATCCACCTGATGGTACCTGATCGTAATCAATCACCCCAAATACAATTATATCATACCTAAGTTTGATCACAGATGAGTTGCTAGCCCGAGGACTATGTGGGTGGCGGTGGTATCTCCCCGGTCGAACTAAACGAGTTATACCATCGGAATAATTGATATGAAAAAAATACAAATTTACTTATTTCATTGCGTTTACTTCACTATTGCAACTTTACTAACAGGTACAGACTACAGGCAAACCAGACCACTAATACTAAAAATTTTCCATCGAATGCCACCGAGTTTTAGACGCACTTAGTGTGAAACAACTTTACAAGGGCCAATGTCAATAAAACCGAAGGTAAATATATATACGGCCTTTATTAGATCATACTGTTATATTCCGCTGTTGTGAGATCAATAAAAACGAAATAAAACATTAAAACGGCCCAAGTGCAAACTGTAGGACTTTATGAGCCTTGTTGGAATCTTCGAGAAAAACTTTTCATAATGAAAACAAAATAAGTCTTCCTAAATTCCGCCCAATTTAGGAAGACTTATTTTGTTTTGGCATGTAGAAGGGGAAATTAGGGTAAAATGGATTGGCAGCAGACATAGTAATAGACATAGACATAACGAAATTTTTGCTACTCTTAAATGATGACGATACTGAACAATTATTAAATAGAAACTTATTGCACGTACACACTCGCACACACACACACACACACGCACACACTTTTTTCTTCATTGTTACCTTAATTTTGTTACATTGTTATAGTTACATTATTAATTGTTATATTGATTAAAATTGTATGTCCTGGTGGATGATGAGTGGTGAGTGAATGAGTGGGGTATCCAGTAACACGGGTCGTTAATCCAGTAAAGAGGCCCTTGCAACTATACCTATGTAATTTATGTGTTTAATCAATAAAACATTTTTATTTTTTTTATTTTAAATAGTAAAGTTTTGGTATGGAAAAGGTCTTGGGTTTGATTTCCAGCTGAACAGAAATTGATGATGATTTTTGATTCCAGTTCTGGTTTGGGGTTTATTTATTTGTCGAGTTCCTACGGAAGTCTTGGTGTCCAAATGAGAAGACCATTTTCTAATATATTCATCTTCTTTTTAAAATATTTTTTTGTTATAGAAGAAAATATTTTTTGGGCATGTAGTTATATTGAATAAACGAATATAAGCGAATTTTTTCATGATAGCAGTAGTGTATATGGTTAACGGTAGCATCTTCGTCTCTCATCTACGCTTTATACCAGCTACGGTAACGTTTTGCTACGCAATCGTAAATATAAAATACATACCTACGGGTAAAGAGTCACACTGCTACAGGTAAAAAGTCACGCTGAAAAAATAAAAAAAAAAAACGAAATTTCATATTTTATTTATTGCTAAAAATCTCTTTTGAAACCATTTTCACATTTTGCGAGGGTCGTTCAACAAATACTTGTTGTGTGAAGTGGTGCATATGTAAGTTTCATGTGTTACCATTACCGCTGGAAAAAGCCTTAAATTTTTATTTAAGCCAAATTTGACCTTCCTACCTGAAGTCTACCTCAGGTGTGTTAAAACCACTGGTGACTAAGATTTTAGAGGCTAACATATGTGTTGCATAACATGTGTGTTTTATAAGCACCTATGCCCGATAATGGCACCTTTATAATTTTTATACAATCATCATTACTTTTTTTATAAAAAAAAATATATATATAAACATTTCATATTTTATTTATTGCAACAAAATTCTTTCGAAACCATTTCCACATTTTGCGAGGATCGTTCAACAAATTCGCGTGAACTGTTGCGTATAAAAAGTTTCACGTTTTACCCCGACCTACTCGCTGGAAACAGTCGTGTGGATTTTTATTTAAATGTCTCAGTTACGTAGTTTTAATATTACCAAATAATTGTTTTCGCATAAAATTGCTAAACAAATATCGTTTTACAAAGCCAAATACCGCATTAGGTCCTCTCTCAATTTCACTACAATTGCATCGCTACCCCTGAGAACTACTATTTTGATCTCGTGTTTAAGATATACATATATGTATATGAAAGGCAAAGGGGCCTGCCCTTTAACCGAAGTCCAAGAATTACATTTGAAATAAACAATATATACATTGAAAAAGTATACGAATGACAACGCAATGTTATATTTGATTTATTACTAAAAGATTCTTTTCGAATACCGTTTCCATATTTTGCGAGGATCGTTCAACAAACACGTGTTAACTGTTGCGTATGAAAAGTTTCACGTGGCACCATTTCACCCCGTTTAGTTAGTTTGTTGATGGAAACAGTCTCGTGGGTTAATAAGTAAGTTTTAATAATACGAAATAACAATGTTTTAACAGAGAAACACTATCTTCTACTTAAACTAACGTTCAAATAGAGGAATAAAAAAACTTTATACAAAAAAAGAACCGACGTCGAAACGAACTAAGAGTTATTGGAAATCATTTACACATTCGGCGAGGATCGTTCAACAAATACTTGTTGTGAACTGTTGCGTATGAAAAGTTTCACGTGGCACCGTTTCACCCCGAGCTACTCGCTGGAAACATTCGCATGGGTAACTATTTTATTAATAGGTCGCTTAAAAAGTTTTAATACAAAAAATAACGTTCGTGTTTACACTGAAAGATAACAAAGAAAAAGCGTTCTATGAACGCTATTTCATCCTTCTAATGTAATCAAAAATCATATACAGTCAGCAAAGAAGCCGTGTAGAGGGTCCACTATGGATGCGTTAGAGACCTGAGGATTAAAATGATGGTCACTTACTAAGCAGATCCGGCCACCACGCCTCTTCACACTAACTACTACAATTGAATTTTAATGTAAAAAACGATATTGAAATTGCTCCTATGTGTAAAAAGTCGTTTTCGAAACCATTGCCACATTTCGCGATGATCGCTCAACAAATACTAGTTGCGTGAATTGTTGCGTATAAAGTTTTTTTTTTTTATTGTGTAAAGGTAGCAAACGAGCATGCAGTCCACCTGATGGTAAGTGGTCCCTGCCGCCCATG
>DWNR01002029.1:0-13791 GCA_018250455.1 Polygonus leo | reverse complement strand
AAGAAAGGATTTTTCGAAATTCTATCCCCAAGGGGTTTTCGACTTCTATGCGGACAAAGTCGCTGGCAAAAGCTAGTTTTTGATGTATTTCATTCACTTTCAACAAAAAAGTTGCAGTAGGGGCTGGTTAGATTTTAATTATTATAAAATCGTATAACAACAAATATAATGTCATAGTAACAGGCTGACTGAATTAAACGACACGACACATTAGAGATGTATGTTGTTTCATTGTATGAAAGGTTTCGTTTAAAGTAATGATAGCCTAGTGGTTGAGAATCCGACCTTTCACACGGTGGTCCGGGTTCGAATCCCCCCGTGCACGCACGATCCCAGCACGCACCTCTAATTTTTCAAATTATGTATTTAATCTTACATTATCATTCGCTTTTCGGTGAAGGAAAACATCGTGAGGAAACCTGACGATGTTTTGTATGAAAAAAACGGACTCGATTAGTGAAGTTTTTTAGTTGCTATCGTGACCACAAACGTAGATCCTTACATACATATAAACGGACGTCCTCGAAAGATTTTTTAAACAGTTTTTTAATTATTTTAAATAACAGTCTATTAAAAATATTATAAGTGTTAAAACTACTTATTTTTCTTGACATTTTTGTGTATATATTATTTTGCAAATGCAATCAATATTCAACAAATAGACATATTTTCAGTTCAACAAATCGGCTGATTTTCGTAAGGCCAGAGTAGAGCACTAATAGGTAACTAAACGCTTCGCTTATAAGGCGTGCAATATAAATATCGCTCTTAAAAATAGAGGTTGCTGGTAGAAGGGTGAAAGCGTGTTTCTTAGTTTTTTAAGCTAAAAAAATCGCTTGTCCTGAAGATCCTGGTAAGGATATGTGGAAAAACTATTGTCTTATCATCGGTCCCCCATAAGTATGCAAATTTTCAAATTTATTCGAAGTTGGTTAAAATCACGTTCAGTGTCCGTTACATACATACATGTATACATACCAAGCTAATAAAAGCGTCTTAAAAAGTTTTTTTTAAATTTAATATGCACAAATATGTACGTTATAATAAGTGCCAATGGTGACATCTGTGCACTTTTGCAATTAAAAAAGATTGTATAGACTCGTGTCTAATGAGGAATTCTATCCTTAAAGTAAAATACACTTAATTATATATTCATAATAGATGTTGGAAGATAAGTTAATCAAGTTGGGAATGGACGCGAGAGGTGAAATTTTAAACAAAGCTTTGTATACTTATTTCCAGCAATCAACAATGGCGTCGGAAATACTTGACGGCGAAACATTGGGGCAAAAACACAAATGTTATAACAAACTAATGAAGGAATTCTTATCAAGAAATCTATCAACGGAAATCCAAAAAATTGACTTCGGTGAACCTGATCTAAACAACTTATATAAAATAGACATGGCTGGCACTAAAAAAAATGTTGAATACATCCTTGAAGTTCTGAAGTGTGAAGATATGTTATACGTTTCAAGGGCCCTTAAACAATCGGTGTGGCTTATCACCGATGAAGAATACGCACACATTATCAACCCCAGTTATTTATACTCCCAACTTCTCCCGCAAATGACTTCGAGAGCTGGACAAAAATTATTACTAAAAATACGGTTAAATTTAAAGAATGAAATACGGGTTGAAGAATTTTACAACCATTACGAACAAAACAAAAAGTTAGCAACCGCTCTAAAATGGTTACCGAATTGTTCATCTTTATTCATAGAAAATGTCCTGGAGAAACATGATACCATGATAAATGTCGTAAATGATAGTACATTGATAAAAAGACTTTGCAAGAGATCATTTAAATGTTTACAGATTTGTGTTAAGAAATATCCTCAAAGGAATTTGCTTTCAGAATGTACGTTTTGGGTCGATAATTACACTGAGCAATTTTTAAATATTATAATTGATCAGAACATAAATTGTATGTTAAATCCTAAATCGACTAAAATAATTATGAAGAAATTTCCTGAAATTATATTAAATAATTTTGAACGATTTTGTAATATGATTGATGTACCTACTTTCGTAAAGTTTCTTACACCGGAAGACATCGAAAATTTTCTTATAAAAGAAATTCAAAATGAATATTTTAAGTGGTGGTTTACTTTCTATAAAGCAAAATATTTTATTTGTCGTATGCCGAATGAAGACCGCTTCGATCTTGTGAAACGTATAGGTATTGATGAATTTTGTAATAAAAATAGCAATTATCAGACAAAGCGCAAAAGTCGTTCATCACGAAGATTTGTACAATCGAGCAATAAACATATATATCAATGGTACATATTTGCGCCATTTGCGACGGCCTTCACCGATTTAATACAATTGATTCGATTGGAATCAGATGCTGCAGCAAGAATCGCTATGTTTAAAGTTTTAATGACATGCGCTCGTCAAAATATGCAAGATATCCAAACAATCCTGAAATATTACCGAGAAAAACATATTAATGAACCATTTAAGTGCAAAAGCCATTTTGTTGACATTGTGTTAAATCACTCTATGTCGCACAGATTTGATGAAAAAACATGGAGCATTCTCGACGAGATTTTCTGTAGCATGGAAGTATATGGTGAAACCGAAAACAATGTCCAATCATACCTGAAACACATTGTAGTGTACAAGGTCATAAATGACACAAAGGTACCTAATACGGTAGAAAAGAAACTCGAATTTGATAGTCTCAAGTCATTCCAAAATAAATTGAATAAAGAAGAAAAAGATAAAGTATTCGGATACTTATATCAATATGTGTTGGCAAAAATCCAGAATAATACAGTAAACACAGAAACGGAGTTCAAAGAATTTAAGAAAGAAATTATGAATATTTTACATTTACTTGTTGACTGGAAAAAGAATATTTTAGATTATGATATAGTATTAAAAAAAATCAGGGAGCTAATTCAAGTTAGGGCAAATAAATCTTGGAATATTGACCTGACTGACATATACAACGTTAACAAGTCTTGGCGTAAGCATATGTTTGCAGAATCACTTTGTTTGCAACCTAATCATGAAACTTGTATAAATGCACTCAAACATGGGCCAAAAATATTGTATGTGCATTTGGGCGCTGTATTGGAAAATAAGTCCCTAACTCTTAAGAAATTATTAAGCAAAATACGCATTTATTGGCCACAAACTCTGGCCAAAACTTTTGAAAATACATTTCTCAATCACCTCAATGATAAAAACAAACATAAAATATCAGTGCAAGGTCTTTGTGTTCTACTACGTCAAAAACAATTGAGTGAAATAATAACAGAGTACAAACCCAAAGAGGTGAAAATAAATTGGAGTGAAATAAATGAATTGACTTTAAGCATACAGAAATACTTCGCTAAATATATGTATTTAGCTAGACCACAACCACCCTTAGAACTTTCTTTACTATACGCAAAAGGAGATTACTTACAATATGCCCTACCATCACTACATTCCATTATCTTAAATATGAGTGTTGATCGAAGTCTAAAACATGTACCAGCTTTACTTGACACACCGGTTTCATTGCAGAAACACGGCATTATGTTTGCTATAACAAAACTGAAAACTGATGAGTGTTTAAAAATGTGTCTTAGTACGTGGAAATCTAATAAAAATGCTTCCATACGCGCCGTCATTTTTGAAGTATGTTTTGATTTATTATGCAAAGAACAAAATGAAATGACGATTAAAGAAATTTGGTTTGCATTAAGCACATTTATTGACACATTAACATTCAACGAAAATAAAATGATATATGCCACACTAGGAAGAGCGAATAAAGTCCCACTTTCCATTAGACAAGCATATTGCGTAAAAACTTACAAATTTCTTAAAACTTTGCCATCCAAAGTAATTTGTTATGATATCATCACAAGTGTAATTGTAGCTTCATTGGATATAATGGAATCCTTAGATGTAGAATTTCTCGCGGAAGTAGTCTTTGATGATACATTTACTAGAAATAATTCAATATTCACAATAGGTAATATAATATCAGCTTGCTTACTTGTAACTAAATCAGAAAATGATCAGAGGCAAAGATATGAACGGATTTTTATGCCGTTAAAATATTTAGCTGATTTAAATGAGAAAGAGAATTTGCATATGACCGAAACGTTTTACAAAGTATTAGAACTTTTACATACAGGTATACGAAGAGCAGTATTTGAAAGAAATATGATAACGCCTAGAAATCTTTTTTGTAATATTTATGGTAGTTTAAAAAAAACTCTGTCGATCGAAGATAACTACGTGCTATTATTGGAATGGAAAATTGCGTCAGAATACATGGAAATTTTTGATATGTACAGATGGGAAGACATGTCCGACATAAATATCATATTTTTAAAAACAGCACCTGATTTTGGTAAATTATGCGTGGATCTATTAAGAAGGGAAATAAACAAACACTTTCCGTCTATTTATAAACTGTTTTCAGAGGCTCTTAAACAAATATGCCATAATCTATGGTTTAACGAAGAAGTAAAACTATCATTGTCGAAGTCAATTCAAAACCATTCCGACTTTAATGAGGGGCATTTACTGGTAATTGAAATAATACCACAATACGTTACGACGGATATTGAGAAAGAAGAAAGGTCAAAAATGTACGAAAAATTACGTTCTCACCCTTCGGCTGAAGTGAGAATGTTCTTCCACAATACAATACGAGAATAGCAACAATATTTACATCAATCTTTATAAGAATTTGGTCACTAAAAATAAATGGTTTTAGAATATGAACGCTTTTTATTTCTCTTCTATGTTCAACGGTCGGTTCTGTTTTTGGTCAACATTTTATTTACGGAACCAACTTCGAGATATATCCTATTTAATAAAAATAGTATATCAAACAATCATCCCCTGGTTTTGTACCTTTAAGGTTGGAGTTTTTTTTTATTTATATGACCCAATTTACCCTTAAAATAAAAAAAAGAATTATCAAAACCGGACTACTCTGTATAAAATAAAAAAATGAGAAACTTCACTTTTTTAAGTTGGTTTAAAAGTCCACATGAAATGGAGTTACTGCTTACTTATAAGTTGAATTTTAAACATGCTTTTATATTTTTTATAATGTCGATTTAAAACAATATTTAATAAAGTAGAAAGTACGGTTTGGAGAACATTTTACTTCGGCGAACATCTTAGCCCTAAGGGGTAGTGAAGCATTTGTAGCCAACTTCAGGTGCGACATAATCGTACTTAGGGTTTATTACAAATGTTCATAGGTGGCAGTCACACACACTGTGTCCCAGATTCAATTTCTAGACTGGTTTCATTAATTGCTAATATTCGTAAGGTAAATTAAAATCGCGTGAAAACCTTGGGTATAAATAAACTCAATATCATGCCTGTAAATAGCAGCCCCAAATAGCAGCTGAAGCGCGATCCTAGCATGCAAACACTAGAAAAAACCTGAATTCAGCAGAGTTGTCAATGTAAATAAAACATAAAAGTTTACCGAAAGAAACCTAACATGTAATAATTTTGTCATCTTTTTCTGTAACAAAAGTGATATTTGTAAAGTGCCTAAGAGATATAATTTTGATCTTTTCAGTATTGCAACATGGAGAAAGGTGAATTGGAAGGAGAAACACTTGGTCAAAAACATCAACGATTCAATAAACTCGTACAAGAAGCTGTAGAAAGTCAGAGAACAGTGAATGCTGATAATTTTAATTTAGAAAATGATAATTATGATATAATCAACTTATGTAATATAGACATCGCAAGCCATAATAAAGATATAAAATACTTGTTAAAAGTTTTATGTTGCGATGATATGTTATATGTCTCGAGAGCTATTAAACAGTCCAATTGGTTAATTAATGACCAAAGTTCTATTGTTAACCCCCAGTATTTAAGTCAAAACATATATCCTTATATGAATTCAAAAGCAAAATGCAAATTCATTAAACATATAAGAAATAATTTACGAGATGAAAAGCGAGCGGAACAATTTTATAATCATGAAGAAAACCCAAAAGACGCCGTAAAGTGGCTGCCTAGCTGTTCATTGCAATTCATTGAAAATAATGTAATAGAGCATGTTCAGCACATAAAACCAACTTTGCTAAGACGTCTGTGTGAAAAATCCATAGCCGTGCTTGAAATATACATTATAAATAAGAATATATATGATAAACGCAAAGCTTTTCAAACTAATATGTTTCTTTTAAAATCAAATACAAAAAAATATTTAGATATGCTAGAAACAGTGAAAAATTATGAATTTCCTTCTTTCAACAAAAAAGCGACAGGAATTTTGATGAAAAACTGTTCGGACAGAATAATAGATAAATTTGAAATGTATCACAATAGTATCCACTTACCAACGTTTATTGAGTACTTGAAGTATGAAAACATTAAAGATTTTATATTATGTCAGGCTCAGAAAGAAAAAATTACTAGGAGGGTCTTTAATTTGGAACGATGTACCTTTTTCATCAAATTTATGCCACAGGATACACGATTTGACTTTGTTAAGAAAGTTTTTATTGACAAAAATCATGAACTAGAAGAAAATTATTCACTCTCAGAAAAAGAAAAGAAGGGAATCAATGAGTTACGTGAAATGATTGCCACTATTCCCTTTTACCACGAACATATCTGGTACCAGTTTGCACCTTTTAAAGTTGCTTTGCATAAGGTGAAAGATATGTTGAGAACTGCATCCAATCCTGAACATAAGGAATCATTGTTAGGAGTGTTGTTATTATCTGCACAACATAACATTGAACATGAGCGTACCATTTTGGAATATTTTAGAAACATACATATTAATATGGAATGCCATATAAAAGAAGGATTTCTTAAGAATTTACTATCTCAAAACAGTTTTCTTAATTATGATTCAGACACTTGGGCAGTTTTGTATGAAATTTTTAAGAGCATGGACATCTATACTGAATCAGAAAATGAGCAATATTTTACGGAAGCTATAATATTGTACAAAGTACTCCACGAAGAAACGGTTCCAGATATAATAGAAAAGAAATTCATTTTTAATCCGTTGATCTCTTACCATAAAAAACTAAGTGAAATACAAAGAACTATGTTATTCAACTATTTATACAGTTTTATTACAGCTAAGCTTGCAAAATGCGATACACAGTGTGAAAAGCAATTCTCAGAAAAACTTTACATATTGGAACAAGTCCTTAACTTGTTGAAATGTTTTAAACAAGAGCTGGAAGAATATCCTGCCGTAATCGGTATTATAAAAGATCTCGTTAAAATTAAAATAAATTTTTCTTGGACTGTAAGCATGGAAAAGTTATTTAATATTAAAAAGACATGGAGAAAACTTTTGTTTGAAGAATCTTTGACCATTTGTCCTACTGAATCAAGCCTAACAAATGCATTGAAGCATGGACCATACCTTTTAGAACATAACAAAAGATTGGTTCAACATATGTTATGCGATGAAAAAATGCCCCTCAAACGTGTCCTGGGCAAGATAAAAATTTATTGGCCTAATAGCTTGACAGAAAATTTAAAAGTAACGTACACTGAAAAACTTAACATTGTTGGTAGTCACAAAACAGCAACGCGAGGTCTATGTATTTTGATGACTAGAAAAAATCTCCAAGAGCTTATAGAACAATATGCACCAAAGGAAGCAAGGATCGACTGGAGCAAAATTGATGAAGTAGAACTTAGTCTTCAGCAACAATTTGCGAAAAACATGCTTATTGCTCGTCCTCAACCGCGCCCTGAAACCATTCTATTGTTTGCGAAAGGAGATTACTTACGATACGCTCTTCCTTCCTTGCTTTCAATATTTTATAACTTGAGCAGTGTGTCCAGCCAAAAATATATCCCAACTTTACTAAATTTTCCTGTATCGTTGCAAAAACATGGCATTCGACTTGCTGTGTCTAAAATGGATATAGAAGAACTATTGCACCATTTCTCGAATATTTGGAAAAGTAACTCAAATGCAACTATTAGATCTGTTATGTTTAAAAATGTTTTTGAATCGTTATGCAAAGAGAAGAATATAAAGAAAATTCAAGCAGCTTGGGGTTTATTGGAAATGTTCATTGACAATCTAACATTTCAAGAAGATAAAGCTATATACAAGCTATTATTTGAAGTCGAAAAAGTGCCTAGTGACGTCAGAGGTTGCTTTTATATGAAGTCCTATAATTTTCTATACGAATTGTTAAAAAGTGAAAGCAAAATTGAAGAATATGAATATAATTTCTATATAAATTTTACGGAATATTCCATAGAAATTTTAGATCAATTGCATCCTAGCTTCATTGCAGGTATTATAAGGGAATTCGTAGAAAACATTTTTATCAAGAAAAGAGTAAATGGGCAACATAACGGCCGTATAAGATTAATTTCATCGTATTTGCTTTTTACAGACAACGAAGTAACTCAATTAGAACGATTTGACAATATTTTACTGCCCATAATCAAGGAATTTTGTATTTCTCCAAATGAAATTGAAGATGAAGAATGTTTTCTCAGATATAATTTGAAAGTATTATTAGATTACTTACGTTGTGATGTTCAAACATACGTTATAGATAAAAAGAGTATTATTCCTCGAACAATGTTCTCTCTCATACGTAAGAAATTTGAAGAGCCAATACCAGAAAACTACATGTTGTTAACAAAATGGAAATTGACTGCCTCATTTATTGATATCTTATATGCACATAAACCAGTATTAAATTGGGAAGAAACATGTAATGCAGTAGCAAGTGAATTTGGTAATAAATGCAATGTTTATTTGAAAGAAGATTGTAACAAATACTATCCTAGTATATACTTACTTTTTGGGAAAGCTTTACAAAGTATGCTAGAAAACTTCATTTCAAGTAACGCATTTTGGGATATATACAAATGCTTTATTCAAGATCAGAACTTCATACAGGGATATTTAATAACTATGAGTCTTTTATACCATACGCATATTGATGATGAAAAAAACAAATCCGAAGAAATACTGAAAGTCATTGTTGAACATCCCTCTACTGAAATAAAAATACATTGCTATAACAAGATTCATGAACTTCTCGGAAATCAAATTGAATAAAATATACTCTATTGTTGCTCCACAATAATAGATATATTAATATATCTGTGGTCAGCTCCAAACAGCTAATCCATTACTAAACTTCGCCTAATAAAGCCCACCCTTTGCCAGTGCTTATAACTAAGCGTAGGTAAAACACTATACTGATGTCAACACTATATTGTTCAACGACATAATACGTGTAAAGCAAAACAACAATGTCATTAGAATGTATCAGTGGACTGCTTTAAAGAAGAACATATAAGTAATGACATTAACAGCAGCTGAGAAGGATGTGAACATAGATGATACACTTATATACTGGTAGATGTGAATGCGGAAAGGCCAGCAGGTCCACGACGTAAAGGCAAAATAAAAAAAAATGTGTGCGTCGGACGCCCGACAGAAGTGATAACTTAAACTAATCTAAAATACATTTTAATATTGAAATTGTTTATTAAATAGTAATAATAGTAACAATAGTATGCGTGAGAGAAAGGGAAACCAGACTGGCGCCGTAACGCGTTGCGTAACGAAGCGGTTTGCCCTCTCATAAGAAGTTATCACTTCAACACCTTGAAAGAATGAAAAAAAGAGCAAGCACTACTTGGACTCGTTCACGCACAGTGCCCTATAGGTATTTTTACTACTTATTCTTAATTTTGTTCCTTATTTTGTACTTTTCTTGGTTCTCCTCCACAAGGCAGCGATTTGGACCCATTGCTTTACCCTTATTTAAATATTCTTACCTCTTTGTACTCATTTTTTATATTGTATTTTTATATTAATCAACAATATTCATTTTGTGTTTAACATTATATGTTTTTAATCTAATTTTTGTACCTATTTTGACTACTTATTTATATTATCTGTGTGTATTGTAATGTAAGTGTACTTATTTCGGTTTAAAAACTAAGCAAAAAAGAAATGTTTCTTGTATAGGTCCCCTTTTATTTTGGAGCTTTTATTCACTAACGATTTTTGAGCGTTTTTGCAGCGTCAACATCTCGTGCACAGCAACGTTCACGTTTACGGCATGAATGTCACGTGTAAAGGACGTAATGTAGTAATTACTTTTATCTTTAAGTGATAAGTACTCACAAATCGAAATGAAGGATGTTCCTTAAAACCCGTTGCAAAATATATATTATATGATATTTGTAGATGTAGTATTGTGATATTTACGAATGTCAAAAAATATTTAGAATCACATTTTCTTTTTAATTCCTGTACTGTACAGTACGAAAAAAAATAATTGATTAGTCCGCAAAGGATTCATTTAAATTATTTTCTTTTATATTATCTTTTATATTTTCTTTAAGTTATTTTCTTGTTCGTTTATGTAGTATATACTATATACTCGTATTGTGATGTAGCGGCCTTGTTTTAATAAGTAAGTTAGCACCAGCTTATTGTTACTCTCTTATTTATTTACGTGTGTACATGTCTAAATTATGATTGTTGTTGTGGTTGATGAAAAAATAAAGATTTTCAAACTTAATTGTATTTAATTAATTCCTAAGTCATAATGATTTTGACAAAATATGCTTATGGCATGACGACATTTGCTTTGCAAAAGTGTGTAAAAATATAAAAAGTACAATATTTAATATTTGATACTCAATTTTATATAATAAATTTATGAAAGCAATAATTTTAATAACAGCCATTTTTATAAGTATTTCGTTCGTTTTGTCTTAATACATCTCACGCTTCTTTATGTTCAAGCAAAATTTTCTGTTATTAATTTTATCTTACTTTGAATATATTAAAAAAAAAACATAGTACTGGTATACTCGGAATTCTTTAGTTTACTTAAACTTAAACTATATTTTTTGTCATGTTTCCACGTCATTATACAAAAAAGACTTAGTTGTTTCGTTTTCTCAATAATTTTTTTAGACTTTACTTAAACTTACATCGAGATCTATCAATTCTTTTAACAAGTAGTTTAAAAAATATATTACTGCAACGCCACCTAGTGATTTACTCTGCCGTAACATCTATTAAAGAATCGTCACTAATCAACTACAAACCCATTATTAAAAACTGCATCCAAATCGGACAAGTAGTTTTGGTTTTGAGCAAATAAATATTTACTGCAACGCGACTGCACAAACACACAAACATCCTCTCACTCCAAACT
This sequence comes from Polygonus leo, assembly GCA_018250455.1. Taxonomy (NCBI): domain Eukaryota; kingdom Metazoa; phylum Arthropoda; class Insecta; order Lepidoptera; family Hesperiidae; genus Polygonus; species Polygonus leo. The sequence goes on along the minus strand of DWNR01002029.1, from coordinate 2,617 downwards.
CATATACCGTCTCCGTATTCCGTTTTTGATATTTAGAATTCCTTATTGAAAGACTACTAACGAGACCTAAAATGTTGTTGTTCGCCCGTCTGACCGTCTTCTCAGAAAAGGTAAAAAAAATATAGCACTCAGACAAGATATACGAAGTTCCACAATTTTTACGGATAGTTCGTATGAAACCTTTAATGTATGACTCTACCTTGTACCTTTTTACCTTTGTGATATATTTCACTGATTATTTAATAATTGGCGAAGTACATTAATTAGAACAATGTTACAAAAATTATACATTGCTATAGATTTCTCGGAGGCGTCAGTTATATATTACGTACGTGTTATATACGTTAGGTACCAAGATGTATGTAACAAATACAAAAAGCAATTGTTTCAAGTGGTAGAATAAATCTGTGGTCGAACTCGTTTAGTGCAACCGGGGAGGTACCACCGCCACCCTCATAATCCTCCGTGAAGCAATATATTGTGTTGAGAGGCGTGGTTGCTGGTTATACTTAAGCGCGAGGCGAACATCTCAAAGGTAGCAACACATGTGTGGTCAACCTCAAGTCCGAGTTAATCGTACTCGGGGATGTTCACTAATGTCCATGGGCGGCAGTGACCACTTACCATCAGGTGGACTGTATGTTTGCTACCTCGAAAAAATAAAAATAACTCAACAACCGTTTTACCAAAACACGTCTGGTTAACTTTATCGCATCATAGAGGAATTAAGATTCGGTAAGGTTAGGCTCATAAACTTACACACACACACACATCTTCACGCCAAATCCCTAACGGGGTAGGCAGTGACTATCGAGTGCCAAATGGCACAGTTCTGACATACTTGCCTAATACCTCCTAATGCCCATAAACTTAGTTTGCTTATACTCGTATCATGTTGCTTATACAGTTCTTGCACTAGCAACTTTTGGAACGAAGTTCATTATCGTACGATACACGCACTGAACGGAATGGAAGCGAGATCGAAAATATTGTAACAAGATTTTTTCTCAACACTCCTTTTTTAATTTTATTTATGTACAGCTTTGTGCTTTTTACACAAACCCTATACTCTTTACAATAAATCATTACATAGAAATAAATGTATTTTATTACATTTTTTTTCAATTTAACTCAGTTAACTTGATATAATACAATATAAATTATGACCGTACAGCAAACGTCTACCAAAAAGCGAAAGGAACTTCATTCCAACCGGGGGTCCATAGACCGTAGTTTTGTTCTATTAAGGGAGCAAACGAACATGCAGTCGAACAGATGGTAAATCGCCCATGGACATAATATATGACATGTATTATTAAAATATACCAGAAGTTTCCCAGTTGCCTTGCTTCCTCTGAAGCCCAAGATATTTGTCTTGTGTTTAAGTATAGCCGGTGACCATGAATCTCCTAGTCTTCACTACTTAAAATGCAAGAGTTACTTCACAAAAGATTATAGGGGTGGCGGTGGCACCTCCCCGAACGAACTACACGAGATCTACGCAGGCGCGGTTCTAAGAGGGGGGGAGTCACCCCTGTGACCCCCCCCCTCTTAGAACCCCATGACCCCCCCAAAATTCTTAGTGTGAAATTGCATATCATATTATTATACTCAGTATTTTTGTGTAATGACCCCCCCTAAGTCTAGTATGACCTCCCCAAAATTTGGGTCTGCGACCGCGCCTGGATCTACGTCCCATAAATTGAAAGCATACAAAAGCTTTACACGTTTTGTTTATGACTAAGTTATATACTTTAAGTATAACAGATTAGATATAAAAAATGAACAAAATTGATTTTGATAACACTGTGATTATGAACAGTAAATTAATCCCGGACAAATACGGTACTTCCCCTTACTACGCCCGCTGTCAATAAGCAGATAAGTCCAATATTTTGTGTACAGTCAATATTATCTATAATCACAACATAAAAGATAAAATATTTTTTTGATAATAACCTATTCCAAAGTCATTTATCAGATTAACATTCTGTATTATGACGTGACGTAAAAGTCCAGGATTTTTTTTCTAAATAACATTGAATTTACGTCAGAAGGTTTTTAACTGTTCATAAATGATTGTGTTAAAGTTATTAGACCATTAAGTAGACAATTGTTACAAAAATAAAATAGAGACAAGCTTCATGTTCTTTCATGGGGAAATAATAAAACGATCGAATAAAAAAAAATAGCGACGTACGATGAGATACTGTTTTAATAATTTGAGCGGTAAGCGAAAAACTAACTTAAGTAACGACGAATATTGATAAATAATAAAATCCAGAACGAGCTCACAAAAAGTGAGTTGTTATTAGTCCATTTCAAATATTAAAGTTCTAAAGCGAGCGACTAAAAATATCGTACGAATAATTTAGAATTAGTCGTCCGGGTATAAATAATTTACAGTCACTCGTTTAAATACTATTCTTTAAGATATATGTGATAGGTATATCTAGCAAATTATAAAAAAATACAACATAAAATTTGGTCAAACAAATAGAAAAAAATCTGGATAGGGAATTTAATCGCTAAGTGCAATGGTAGGGGGAAGTCCCGTAACCCCGGACGGGTCCTAAAGCCGGACAGTAGTTGTATCGGGCTAAATAAGCATGCGAAT
>DWNR01002028.1:0-13798 GCA_018250455.1 Polygonus leo | reverse complement strand
CCATTTGGCACTCGATACTCTCTGCCTACCCCGTTAGGGATTTGGCGTGAAGATATGTATGTATGTATGTATGTAGGATAAATCTTTATTTTTTCAGATGTAACATGTAATATCTAAAATAATGAAATAACTTTATGCACTTTAAAGAAATTCTTGATTCTTCTCATTCAATGAAGCATTTTCAATGATAATACTGAGATGACCACATAATTTACTCTTTGAATATACGTAGGTACGGGTCAGAGCTGCTGGGAACACTGGGTCAGAGCTGCTGGGAACACTGGTCATTTAAGACCTGGCATATACTACACCCTATTCTATTAAAAATGTATCTAGTAAAAATGTCCACTCTGTCTCCAACAAAGACCATAATCTACATATTGTCAAAGTTACAGAAAAGGACATATCTACCTTTTAACGGGAAAAATATTGTTCCTGCGGGATACAAACAAATATTATAAATCTGGAAAAGATGACCGTGATAAGAATTTTGCCAAGTGGTACAACTCATGTAGTTCGACCGGGGAAATACCACCGCCACCTTCATAATCTTCCGTGATGCAATTAATTGTGTTTTGGTTTGGAGAGGCTTGATTGTGGTTGTTGAACATCTTAGTCCTCAAGGGTAGCAACGCATCTGTGGTCAGCCTCAAGTATGATACAATCGTACTCGGGTATTATCTCTTATGTCCATGGGCCGCAGTGACCACTTACTATGAGGTGGACTGCATACTCGTTTGCTACCTAAAGACGGTAAAAAGTAGTCCTAACTTTCCTTATTCTAACTAATACTTATTATAAATACAAATGTGTTTTTGATTGTTACACCACCGCCTTAACTAGTCTACCAATCATCATGATATTGTGTAAGCGGATTATCAGCGACACAAAAAAGGATATGGAAGGATATAATAAAGTACTGTTCCCGTATAGTATAAAAATGTTAAGCAAATATTATTTTATTTATCTGCCCTTCTAAATATAGAACATGTATATCAATAATATTATTGCAGATTAAAATTGGTACAAAGTACAATGTAAACATTTGTGATAGCGTTTTACCTAGGGTTAACATATTATAACATATATATTAGGTAGAAATTATTTCAATGAAATGAAGACTTATAAATTATTGGTAACAGTATTTATTTTTTTATTTTTTTGTGCAAAGGTACGCGATAATGATATTCAAGTAAATATTTCTTTTTTAATATTAATTTCCCCAGACTTCACTAAAAAAAATGCTACGCTACAACAAAATTTAAATTATTATGGCAGCCCTAATTTTAATTATATGTTTATGAAAGCCACTAATATAGTTGCTATGTAGAAAATATTGATAGATTTCGCACTAAGAAGACCTTTGAGCCTTGAATTATCCAATAGATAACATTAAAATGAAGCACAAACATCTAGACATAGCAATACTGAATTGTGCCTTATACATTGCTGCTTCTTGTTGTTTCCATCAGACTACAACGTTTCAAACTACTCAATGAAAATTGAAATGATTGGGTTTAAAAACAAAATTTAATATACTCGAAGCCTTAGCAGATGACACGTGTCTCAAACTAGATCTGAGAACAAGTATATGACTCATACCAATGAGCCGTAGTTATTGATATATAAATATTTTTATTTGACTTCGATTAGGCTTCGCTATTAACTTCATAATATCAAATAGCAGCTCATTTCAGTATCAAAGAAACTGTTAGTCCGTACACTTACGTTCTTTGTTGCGCAGGCGCACCCGACGTCGCCGGTGACTCAGGGGGGCGGTGCTAAGGGCGCTACGCCCTGTCCCGCCCCCGTCCCGCCCAGCCAGCCATGATTTTGCCGCGCTTTTTTTTCAATCAGATCATGTCTGCGTCATTCCTAATGTGTTGTCAAACAGTGCTGGAGTCACGTCAATGACTCGCGAGGCTATTTGGCACGCTGTAATTTTATTCGGCCTAACTTTTTTTAATCTGTTGTGAGGCGAACACGATCGACTGGCGAAGATCAAGAGTTCTAGAGGCTGTATTAGTTATCTGTGCAACATGTACAACGCGGGTGTAATATGTAGTCTGCCGCTGCCCGCCTTAATTACAGGTAAGTTTTTTCGTTGTTACTCTGTGTTTGTTGAATTTTTTGTGTCTAATTAAAGTACATGATATACAAAAACTAATACGACTTGCCATTGGCGATATATGAACAACTAATTAAACTGTTTTAAATATAATACCTATAGCTGAATGTCGTGATCAACTTTGGTTTGTATATTTTACTGCCTTATTTATGATTGGTTTTATTTTTCTTTGATTCTTATTCAAAAATGGCGAAAATCTTTATTAGACCAATTCAAGGTAATCTAATCTGAGCAATAGATATAATTTTAGGAAAAAATAGATAAATTAAGTACCGAATTAAAGATTACATTTATCAAAGTTTTTTTTCTATCGTTAATCATATAAGTATGATAATTATAATAAAATATTATACAGCTTAGTTCCTTTTTTGACAAAAAATTGAATTTACTTATCTTGAATTTACTTAGTCTCGACTGTATTTAAGACACATGTACCTACTCTTTCTACATGTTTGCACTAAACGTTCCTGTAGAAACCTTTTATTATTTATTATATATCCCAATCGTATACTTATTATTTAATATTGGTAAATCAATCTCTTTTAGATTGGTTGTAATATTATCTATTTAATGTTTGAAAGTTGGTACCTTCATTATCAATATCAAGCAATTATATTGAAAATTTAATTACTCTTATATTACATGTGCAAGCCACAAATAAATACAAAAAAATACTGAAGCCTTTAACCATATTGCCCGGTGGTAGAAGTGGTCGGTACCGTTCGACTGTGGAGTAGCAGTAACCATAGCCGTCCTCTTGAACCTCAGAAAAGCAATTCCCTTATTTGAGTTTAAAAACTTTTTTCTCTTACTTGACTGTGGTATTGTACATAAAGGCATTTACAGGAATAACGCCTAAATCACAAGTAGGACTTAAATTGCATTTGGACTCGATCTTTGAATTATCTATGTGTGACAGTGGCTTATAGTTGATCTACGGGACCGAGTCGTGGTCTTCACTTTAGGCCTAATCCAGAACCCTTTGAGCTCACCCTACGTGCTGTGGAGAGAGCTATGCTCGGTACCATGCTTCGCGTCAGAATTCGTTTATTCGCCCTCAAAATTAGCAAGCTGAAGAAGAAAAATGAATGAAATCAATAAGGCCCGAATGGGCCTAAAAATCTCTCAATTGGCGGACACATCTACGTAAAGGTAGCATTGATCGCCTCCTGACCAGGTGGACAGAAGAACTGGAGAGGACGATGGAAGACGGTGGGATTCAGAAAGCGCAGGGTCAGCTGGAGTGGTGCCAACTAGAAGATGCTTGTGTCCTCAAAATGTAGATAATGGGATGACAGTGACCACTTCCCAAACGAGCGTATAGTCCACCAGAAGTTGACCTCTAAACAACGTATAATGTCGATTGCGCGATTTGTTAGAACTTACAATGCATAGAGTTGAATATTACAGTAAACTTTTAGCCATAAATGCCATAATCTACAAAAAATAATATTTTTCTTATGTGCAAAAGACTATAAAATATATGGATCTTATTTGAAAAACGTAATATTCATTTAACAATGAATGAATACAATTTGAATTTCTTCAAGTAATTAGTGTTATTTAAAAAATATTAATAAAATTTTACTGTTTGATTTGAAGTATCGTTTTTAAAGTTACCAATATTTAAATGTACTATCTTGAACAAACAACAAACATTACGGCAAAATGTTTTTACCAAGATGGAATGTTGTATGACCAGTAAGGTGACGAGACTATGAAACGGTAGGCACTATCAGACAAATATATGTAGAAAAATTCAAATGTTATTTAAATGATTGTTATTTGTAAGACTTTACGATGGAATATATGATACGAAAGCAATATTGTTATTACAATTTGTGTCTCAGAATCCGTGCTGCTGCTCTGTATTACTCAGTGTTAAAGATGGACCTAGAATCTTGTACTTTTCTTTTATATAGACATTACTGATACTATTTTTATGGAACCTTTTCATTTATTCTGGTTTATTAACATTTTAAATAACTCCTCCTTGCTTCCTAAATAAAAAAAATATCCTTCTCGTAATAAAAAAATGTCAATTACACTGTGGCCCAAATCTCATCTCATATTAAGCTATTAACATCCTAAAACTTTTAAATAAAATAGCTATCTTATTTTGCAAAATTAAGAGTATTCATATTGAACGAATTCATAACATTATTCACTGTTTACTGTAAAATATCATACAGCTACTTAAAGTATTGCTATATTATTATTCAACAAATAAGAGAAAATAGATCCAGAGTTATGGAAAAATATATTGCCATTTTCTGTTGTGTTCCTTGGAAACTAGAATAAATAGTCAATGAACAAATACCATATGTTTTTATCGTTTTCACAAACAGTAACTTATCATATTCATTGTCATATAACCCCAAAAAATGTTTTTCAATTCAAACGAGTAACCTTATTATTTTTGATGTAAAGAGTTAATTTACCAATTCAGCGCTATCTTTGTTTCAAAATTAAATCAGATAAAAAAAAAATACATTTATGTACTTGTAATTTTACCGTACCAACTTATTAATTATTATTCTATTGTATCGATATACCAACTTCTCCATTAGACGTGCCTTCATTCTTAAAGAATAATTCGACATCACTTTCAACATCAACCATAGTACGGAATGTTAATACAAATAAATCGAATTTCAGGAATAATAAATGCCTGTTATGATTATAATATACAATTCAATACACACACACACACACACACATCTTCACGCCAAATCCCTAACGTGGTAGGCAGAGAGTATCGAGTGCCAAATGGCAAGGTTCTGATATACTTGCCTAGCTTCTTCCACTTTCATAACTCTCCTCATACAAACACGCCGATTTCGATACAATTACAATTCAATTAATCATAATACAATTGATCATAAGCAAACCTGAAATAGGTCAGGCAACTTTAATTTAACACCAAACAATTTTTTGAGACGCTTTTATCACTGCATACGCTTTCATCGAATGTTCCAAGAGTTTTAAAGGTTTCAAAGATTTTAGCCAATAATATATGAGTAACTTTACAAGTTTCCAATTACCCGTTCATATTCATCACCATTTTTAAACTATTAGGATTTAATTTTTCTATCAACTCCTCTAGGTAGTAAATACTAATAGGTAGTAAAATAAAAAAGCCGATACTCAAGCTACAAAATATATAAAAAAACGTTCTGCCAAACAGCCTGAGAACCTCCTCCTATATTGAGATATACAAAAAATAGCTTAAATTAATATGTATTTATATTTTTTATCACCGACTTATACACAGCAAAAACTAAGTTATACAATATTAAACGTGACTTCAGGAAATAGTGGTTTTCTAACAAAATAATAATAATAAACAAAATAATTGTTAAACAGTACGAATAAATACGTCCTAATAGTACGATTTTTCTTTCCATTCTCTCAATCCGTCATGAGGTAGTGGGTAAGATTATGCTTCTATTCTCCTCTTCATTAGAATTTTCGACTTTGCAAATAATTGCTTTATTTGCAAAGTCGAAAATTCTAATGGTATATATGAGTATTTAAATGATGGTTACATTGTAGAATATTACATAAGGTGGGCTAAATGTATTATGTACATCCAGCCTACCTAATGTTCACTGATCAGCGCTGCCCAGGGAGTGTCAGTGAGTAAATAAAACAAATTATAAGTAAGATAACTCACCAACCGTTTCATCTTCTAAAATACGATCAGAGTTAAATTGCTAGTCGATGGCTTTAGCTTGCAATTAAACTTATAAAAAGAGTCCCAATATTCAATTCGTTATAATTATTTTACTTATAATATAATGCCAAGAACACACATTATAACAATGTTGTGTTATTCCAAATTGGTCGTAACCGTGACCTTTACAGTAACCACCTATTACCAAACTTATTTAGATCGCATTCTTCGTTCCGATTGAGCGTCGAGAACTTTCTTACCGTTCTAGCGCCCAGACAATACGGCGTCGCTGTTCTGAATGAAAATTGAGATCTTCTAAGTTGTATACTTTATATTTTACTAGCTGTGCCCGCGCCTCCGCCTGCTACCCTATCAGGCGGATCCGCGGGCACAGTAGCTATTTCTCCTCTTAGGGGTTGTATTTCTATGGCCTAAAACCTGGCCGGGAATCTTCTCGATACATTAGTAAATTTTGCATCAAAATCCGTTCAGCCATTTTTCCGTGATGCGCGGTCAAATAAACAGACAAACAGACAAAAAACCTAAAAACTGTTGAAACGTGTTCTGTTATCGATTATAAGTATCTCCAGCCAACTATTTTTCGAATATTTTTCATGTACAGACTTTTGACCCTCTTTAGATATATTTTATATGTATAGAAGATATCATAGTTACAAAGAGCATTTATTGTCCAGGTTTGATTATTTCGAACCAAATAATTACATACATATTTTTCTATTAAATCGTTAAAATGAAGAGTTCATTTTTATCTCGTGTTTTCTGAAAGATTTATTCTTCAAATTTATGTGCTTATATTGCATTTTTCAATTTATTTTCAATGAGTTACTATTGTGTCGAGTTTTGTAATACGTATAGTAAATATCTAAATTAACTCATGGAGATCCATCCAATCCATGCAAAGAGGAGATCTATGATAGAATGTGCATGCATGGATCCTTGTTCACAAGCATATAAATAGATAAAAATGCCAAAATGTTATATGGATATCCTATAAAAAATATTTTTGACGAAAACAATTTAAAAGTACAGCCTTTTAATAAAAAACAATTTACCAAACCGGATAATAAATTACGAAGTTCTGACACAATCATCAGTGCTGGATTTTGACGAAATTGGAACCAAATTGAAAGTATATCCAAAATAAAAATCAATAAATTTTATTCAAAGTAGATACTTTACAAAATTATTTTTGAAGTGGTAGCTTCAAAAATAAGTTTTCAAGGTATTTTGTTGCACATATAGACAATGTATGAACATAAGTTATCTATAATTTGTGAAGCTGGAGTCACAGCTTTACTTCAGACCTTGCATGACATTTAAATAATCACTTAATTTATAACAAGATTTATTACATAATGTAACTTTTATGGCATTCTTTAATTCAATTTATGAAGCATTGAAGGGTCGAGGGCATTAAAGGATGTGGTACGGATCACATCATAGTTCATAGTTGCCCTTATTGCTCTTTTTAAAAAACAAATATCGAATTAATAATCAGTTGCAATGGCCCACACCAAAATCCCATAAGACGTTACTATAAAAGTAGTTAAAATACACCAGTCCAGCGGGGATTATCAGGGAATTGTCTGGTTTTTGTAACCGCGAAAGCTGCAGTAGGTACTAAGTTTTTTTAGGTAAGACAGAAATATGAGGGGCCTACTTAAGCCTAGAGTCAATTGTTATCCCTAAAAAACAGTTTCTTCAACAAATTTTAGCATTCATAATTTACATCAACATTCATCTCCACTCTATTAAAATTGTTATTTTTTTTCATTATTTAGAACTAAATTCACATCGACCCAGTTCTGAATCAAAATACTTTACCACATGTGGCAAAATCTAAAATTGTGTGAATCAAAAAGGAAAACGGACCTAAAATAGAGACTTGCGGTACATCATTATTAATGTTAGAACCTAAGGCTTCCATTTATTTAGGAAATTTCCATTTTTCTGCGTCCGCTAAATCCTTTTACTTTAAGAACTGAGCAGATTTAAAGCTCTGCTATGCATACCATAATGATGCAATTTTAATATCAAAGCTTTATGGTCGATGCAACCGAATAATGATGATTGACAGTCTACAAATGGCGTTATAAGTTGAAATGTTAAAATTTTATATGTTACACATATTTTTACATATATATATACATATATTTAGCATTATATTTAGTATTTGTTATTAAAGCGATCATAGTAATATTCCGTGAAAAACTTAGAGTCTACTCATTACGATTCTAGATTTACAGCATTGTGACAGACGGGCGGATTGACGGGCAACGAAGTCTTAGTAATAGGGTGGTGCTTGGATACTTAACCCCAAAAAGACAACCAAGTTCATAGTTAATATAGTAACAAGGATATAACGTCCTCTACCTTTTAAAAGTAAAATGTTTCTAACGACTTCATTGTTAAGATGTTGTCAAATCTTATTAAGAAGCAACCTCTTAAATCTATAAGACCTAACTCTACAAAGTTTAACTGCTCTAGGCCTAACTCTACCCTACATCTTAGATTTAAGCAAAGTCAGATAGGATTGTAATTCTAGTTTACTTTGAAATTACATGTCCATAAACTATCATAACAAATGAACTGTGTACTTGTTTGCTACTTCAGTTCCAGAAAAAATAAACACGACACACACTAAATGGGTAGTTTAATATTTTTTTCATAATCAGAAATCCAATATTTATTATATTTATTATTATATTAAATTTGGCAAACATAACAGCCTTGCAGTTTTGATAGATATTACTCCTGCATCATCAGAACTTGGCTTTTCATAATAAAATTCTAGTCCACCACTTCTTTCTTTAATCATTAACTTTAGAATACCTCATTCATTGCGTCATTCCTATTGACTATTACGAGTTCCCTGATGTAACTTCGAATTCCAAATAAATAATTATGGAAAACTAAAGAAACCCTCTCTACACTATACCTTTAGCAAAGGATCATTTTAGGAAGTCCCTGGTATATCATTGACATCTAGGATCAAAAAATTATGAAAAAAATGAAACACTCACGACATATTTATGCTAATAAAATAATGAAAAATCGTTTTATATATATTTCGGTATAATTAAAGTTCTTCACTACACTCTTTTATTACATATCAAAAATTCACCGGTGTATAGTCCAAGGTAAAAAAATGTGAAAAATAATAAGACCCCTTCGAGAATCCTAAACCCGAAGCTAAAACAATTACTATAGTAATAAATGGTAAAGTTCATAAACAATGAAGTTATACGGGAACACATTGCCCATTTCGTATCAAAGGTTGAGGAATTTCCCTGGTGTACCTTCGAAGTCCAAGGTCAAATTATTATAAAAAATGAGACCACCTCGGCATAACGAGAATAGGCTCGGCTGAACACAGAGCAAATATTTTTTAAATCGGTCCACAACTGACGAAAATATCGGTATATATTCATTAAAAATACATACGGAAGAACACAGAACCTTATATATATGTATATAGTTTGAAATATTAAAAATGTATTATACAAAGGTACTCGCCAACTGTTTGAAATATTACACAAACTTTATAACCATCTCGTTTGCTACATAACAGTAGCCACAGAAAATTCTAGATAAACCTGCATGAATGTACATACTAAATTCTGTCAAATCGTTCTCTATATTTTCCTGACATCAGTAAATGGGACCCACTACGTAAACCAATCACGTCCCACAGCTATGAGTTCATGACTCACGAATTAACGGAGGCCTACACCAAGAATGTAAATGTGATAGCTATAAAATTTCCCATTATTATAAAATTATCGTTTTTGTACACAAGTTACGTTGCCTCAATATTTTACGGAACAAAGTTGTTTTAAATGCAAAACTATTTAATAAGATGACAGATTATAATCGGCTAAAAGAAAATAATAATACAATAAAATGCGTTGCAATATTCATTAATTTCAGCTCAATTAATAAATGATTAATTGGTTTAAAATTTAGTTGCAAGGCAAGGCAAAGCAAGTTCAATGAAGCCTTATTTTATTTAAAGATGTTTAAGATAAAATTATTTAATAAATACTAACATGCCATAAATAAAGTTTCATGTTTGATTAAAATTGTAAAACTGTAAGTGCTCATATCAGAGCTTATTTATGGCATCGCAACAAAAATATAATGATTTTTTAACAAGTTCCTATGATTACTCGACTACCAACAATATACAAGATGAATTTCATTATTAGTACAGGTAATTTTATGTCTAGACTTTAGACTTGTCTAGACACATTAACTTTTATACATGAAGAATTCTGTTATGGCGTATGCAATTAAATATTATGCTCTAGGTGAAAATATGACCGGTGTCGTTTTCGCTGAGCTAAGTTGCACATGGCGGCATGATCTATCATGTAAATTCGTTCGTATTTCCCCTTTTTATCCTATGGTTTGCAGAAATGAAAATTTAGACCACAGCAAGATATTTACATTTACGTTTACTCTATAAGTCACAAATTTAAACTACACCGATGTTACAGTGCCTTTTGCCAGATATATGTTTAGTTTGTAATATGTTGGAAGGTGTAAAGGTATAAAATAACTACGAAGACATTGGTGATAATTGTATTACAAGCGTGGCGTGAAGGCTAATGGGTGCAGGTGAGTGAAGTTGACCGCCAAAAATCACTGGCAAGTTTGAGCGCCGCGAGCGCATTGGTGCACATCTAGAGGGAAAACGCCCGCGTTGATGAAACATATTCGCGAGACACTAATATTTCAGAAGCGAACGTGTGTCCGCCCCACCACCGAATGACAGTGACCCAAATGGAGCGCCAGCGCAGTCAGTTCAGTTCCGTGAGCGCACGACAGCAAAGTTGACGCGTGCGCACGCGCATAGCCGTGTCGCGCATTCGCGAAGTCCTATTCGCTATCGTTTCAGTGTGATTTACGATTGGATGTTGCCGTGTACAATGCAGTGAGTGAGCACCGGCCCGAGCGCCGGTCATGTGGCACCGCTTATCGCATGTGGATGACCTTGTAAGGTAAGAGGACACGCTAGAACGTGAATGACAATTATTTGGGAAAGTGTACAAATTTATTCTTCGGTACTCATTTAATGGACGGCAGCCAAGCGATTTGCCGAAAAGAGCGGCAAATAATGTGATGACTCAGTCGCACCTAGAATTTTCCTTTTGTGCAAATAATGGCATTGCGAGGAGGGCCGTGTTGGCACATCGATAGAGCGGGGTGGCGGCAGACGGCAACTGCGCTCGCTTGGCAACAAGTAGGCATATCAGCGCTTCGCCGCGACGCCGGTTACCGCCACCGGCTCAGCCACCGTGCCCAGCGTCTCGCAGACGCTCCAAGCTAACGGAATCGGATTCCTCACGGCCGAAATTCCGCTGCGGACATTCACGTCGCGACCGACTGAAATAAATCGCTCGTTTAACGCAAATAGCACGGCATTGTCGCCACATTGACAGACCGACGGGCATTTCCGCTTCTCTTTTTATCTCTCTCGGCCTAGAGTCATTAGAAAGAAGCGCTTCCTCTGACGTAAGCGTCTTCCGTCATACATAATTCGACTGGACGATTAGTATGACTACGGCTTGCCACCAAATTCCACTCAATCAATAAATAATTTGATGTACAAGACAGCATAAGTGCGAAAACATCAAAATTTGACGAACACGTGCTAGGTTAAGACACACAAAATGGATAACTAAATAATTAAAATTAAAAAAAAACGAATAAACCAATTACGTATGCACGACCTTGCAAAGACGTGGAAAGCAGATATCGTAATTAATGCGAAGGTTCCATTGTAAAAATATGAGATTAAGAAAAATAGTCACATATACATGTAATGTTCGTTCCAGACAATCTTCAGTAGATTGTTAGTGATATTCATGCAAGTGACTACAAAGACTTCCTCAGAAACAAGCAACCGTGTAAATGTGGACGATAAAGCACCTATCATGCGAGTGACGTCAGGCCGCGATTGCGCCCGCACCGCTCCGCGCCGATCGCTGAACTTTGCGGCTCTGACGCTGATAACATTATACTGAATTATACTAAAGTGACACTGCCGAATAAATACATTGCTTTGCCTCCGAAGTAAATAACAATATAATAATGTGAGCGAGTAATGCTTACGTCAAAATGGATCGACTCTACCATACGTCCTCTACGCCAATTTCATTAAAACACCTGCTCTAGTACAACTTATATATGCTCTTGTTTGTCATTTTCAAATTTAAAAACCACATTAATGATGCAATATTTTCGAGCAACTTAGCTAGCGCCTAATACTAAGAGCTAGTAAATGATATAAGCTAACCAATATTAGTTAAATTTAAACGCTGCTTTTAGTAAAAAAATCGTTAATGACGTCACGAAAATCAACAACAGTTAAATAATGTATATTTACTATACCTGAATATAATTTATTATGAATGAAGTAAAGTTAATTATAACAGTACTAGCTGACCCGGCAAACGTTGTTCTGCCATATAAAATATTACTGAATTTCCCGTAGGAATGAACGTTTTTCCCGCGGTAAAAAGTGTTCTAAATGTTGACCAGGCCTAGTAGCTATACACCAAAAAAAGTTTCATTCGAATCTGTCCAATAGTTTCGGAGATTAGGCCGAACAAACAGATTTATTTTACTGTTTTATTATATGTATAGATATGCATTATTTCAGTCACTTAATCAATTTTTTTTACTAATATAACGTAATTATATTGATTGTTTTACTTATTTATTGTTGTTTCTCTAATTCATCATATGTTATACAGTGTATTTTATACATCATATTATTATATAGTGTCCATTAAAAATTACAAGAATATATATCATTGTGTACGTGGAATTTGAAAATATATAATAGGCACTTCGTGTAGAAAAATGTTTACCATCCTTTTTATCTCATTTAAAGGAAGACAGTTAAAATATAAGGTGCTAAGGAGAATAAACCTTCAAAAAGGTTGTATTATAAAATTGTTTCAGTAGTTTCAAAGTAAACTAATATTTAAATATTGTAATTTTTTTTTTAATAGGTACTGTAAATATACATCGTCTCTTGACCACTCACAGATTTATTATGGAAATATAAATAATCAAAAGTAAGTTCAGCTTCACTTGAAGTCTTACACTATAGTGTACATACATATATACACTTTATACTTACACTTATTATGTATGTTGTCGTCAGGGATCGACTTGAATTCTATTTAGCATTGATAACAGGTGTCAATCATATGTACTGCATTTTCATTTGTCTCTCTTATGCCCTCATGCTTCTTACAAATCCATAACATATCACATGATAAATTTTTATCCAGAACAGTGAGTCACAAAAATGTAGGAATGCGAGGACATAAAAGTTGGCAACGATTGATTCAAGTTTTTAGTCCGCCTCGTTTTTGTAAGGCTTGTTGTCAAGCACGATCGCACTTCGTAGCATTCCTTTTATTTGTTACTAGCGACGCGACAGCTTCAGATGGCGAGAGTTTTTTATGTGACAACTCTTCAAATTATATTCATATAAGTATCTTACTTAGACTCCACTTACATATTATTCTTATAATAATTTTAATGGGTTGGTGTGCTTAGTGATATGAATAAATACAAACCTACGTAAGTATTACATAGTAATATACACCTTATACCCTCATATACACCTTTACTGATATGATAACTTTATATCAAAGAAAGTTACTTTTTCTTTAATTAATATGTGTTAACGTGATTATACATATGTCACTTAAATAAAAATAATTATACCATTAACCTATTAATAAATTAATGTTATACTTACCTACTTCGTTGTAGTACATTATTTGTCACATAATCAAATGTACAAATTAAGAGCTATTGCTAATACAAATTATTCGTCAAATACCGGATATTTTTAATATCATATTATTAATAAACTAGCTGACCCAGCAAACGTTGTTCTGCCATAAAAAAAATAATTATAAAAAAATGGGGGTTGATGCTAGAAGGGT